>CAKAOI010046337.1:0-39727 GCA_916701655.1 Sebastiscus albofasciatus
TATATATATATATATATATATATATTGGCAACTAGTTATTTTCAGTCTATTAGCTTCACAGGCAGCTACATACAATATATCACTGATTGATATCAGCATCAGAATTCTGTTTATTATTACCAACTCATATTAATAGGAATTTGCTACGGTACTTTGGTGCATAACAATAAACATACTACGTTAAAATAAAAAAGATAAAAAGCAAGTGCTGCATTGTAAATGTCAAGAAACAAAAATAAAAAATATTATTAAAAAAATGTAAATATATCTGTTATGCTATGTGCAAAATATTGACCAAATCCTACACACTGTACCTTTAATAATTAATGATTTATTCATTTAGTACATCTTCCACTGGTGATGGACAACGTAGGACAATAAGATTCATTTAATAGCTATAGGTAGCACTATACTTTTGTGAATCCAATTTTCTTGTTACTATCATGTTTTATTTACAATTTATTGACCAATATTGCTTCTAGTAAACACTTTAAAAGGCCAACTCAAGTCATAAACAGTCGTAAAACAAAAATGTTTTATTTACTTTGAATGTAAAGTTATTTTGCACTAACCATATAATGGTTGTCTGTGTTTGCAATTAGAGTACATTAATGGAATGTAATTTGCAATGGTCAATACTCATGGCACTTTATTATATTTATTCTTTTTTATCTCATCTTGTTTTTATTCTTGTATTTATTGCAAATATTTGTATTCTTGTACTTTTATTGATCTTGCACCTCCCCATATGTAAAATAAGAAAGTAAAAAAAATAATATATTCTAGACTTATTACACGTAAATTAAAAAATGTCAAGCATTTTAATTTCGATATTTACAGCCAACAGCTCTGAAAAGAAAGAAAAAGGTATCTCAAAATATTAGAATATTATTTAATAAAGCTATCTGTATCTGTAAACATGTAAATGCTGCACAGCTGGAACCATCAAAACAGATGTTAGATAATGAAG
Organism: Sebastiscus albofasciatus; assembly: GCA_916701655.1. Lineage (NCBI taxonomy): Eukaryota > Metazoa > Chordata > Actinopteri > Perciformes > Sebastidae > Sebastiscus > Sebastiscus albofasciatus. The sequence continues at coordinate 971 of CAKAOI010046337.1, forward strand.
TGGCCTAATATCTCCATGTGCATTAGTTAGCCGACAGCTTATTTAACACCACTAACAAGAACATATATGTATATTTACCTTCAGCAGTGTGTCGGCCAGATAGACAACACACCAGACGCCCATCACAACCACCAGCAGAGGAACAGGGATCATGATGGAGCATCAGAGGACTCTCTATGAGGACACTAGGAACCAGACTGAACCGTCTCCATCACTCAGCTAGTCCACAGTTACACATGTTCATCACTATATAAACATATTAACATTTTAGATTAGATATGAAGGAGAAGCAGGTTTGTTTGGAGCGATGCTCTGGATGGAGAGAGCCGTCAGCAGGTCGGCGCTGTGCGACACACTTCCTGGTGGTGGTGCTTCTTCTTTAAGGTTTATTGGCAAAACAGCTTATAGGTGCATTACAGCCACCTACTGGACTGGAGTGTGGAGCAGGAGATTGGCAGGAAAAAAATAATAATAAAATGAATAATAATAAAATAAATAAATTAAATAAATCAGATAAATTAAATAAATAAATAAAACAATTTAAATATAATAATAACAATAATAATAATAATAATAATAATAATAATAATGAGGACTGGAGTGTGGAGCAGTAGATTGGCAGGAAATAAATTATAATAAAACAAATGGAATAAATAAAATAAATAAATAAAACAATTAAAAATAATAAAAATAATAATAATAATAATAATAATAATAATAATAATAATGAGGACTGGAGTGTGGAGCAGTAGATTGGCAGGAAAAAAAATATAATAAAATAAATAAAATAAAATAAAATAAATAAATAAACTAAATAAAACATTTTTTTTCAAAAATAATAATAATAATGAGGAAAATGCTAGATTAATTTAAGTAAATCAGTTTCTCTTAAAAACTTAATAATTTCACAGTATATATTATCTGTATTCCCCAATAGACCTGACAATGTAAAGTCCTGATGTTTTGCCTTCCTTAGTGACTGTAAAAGGTGATTCCTCTGGATACTGTAATTGCAGTGTATCAGTACATGTTCAACAGTTTCTGGTTGATTACAATCATGTGGTGGTTCTTCTTCTGTTCTTTTTTTATAGGCAGTCAAATGGAGCGCTTCCGCCACCTGGTGGTGAACTAGAGAACTTCTCTTCCAGGAAAATATCTGTAAGAATGACATACTATACTGGGCTGATTTACGTAATTTGAATCCCGTTTAATTTATTTATTTTCTTCAGCAGTTTAATAACAATAATACATATTACTTCAGACTCTTTTCATGTATGCCAGACATCAGTTTGCAGTTACATATTTTGGATTTGCACCTTATTGTTATCTTAGACTTTTTATTTTTGCACTCCTATATTTGCACTTTTCCCACTTTGTACTGCAACTGCTGCACAGTAATTTCTCTCGAGATAAATACAGTTTTATCTTATCTTATGGTTTCTCATTTTATGAATATGAATTCTTGTTTGTCCCAGTTTGATGTGCCTTATGCGCCTTCAAGTGCAGTGTGGGAAATGTGGAAATTATTACTTGAAAGCTGAAGAAAAGTAAAACAAATCTGATAATTAAAAAATTCTGAAATCTAAAAATCAAGTTATTTCTTTACTTTGTATTCTTCTGCATTATTAGGAGGCATTTGATGTAAATTAGAATAGCCAAAGTGCTGTAAAATGTAAAATACAAGAAAGCTAAGTTGATGTATGTGTCTTTGTGGACAGAGGAATCACTCTGGGTTGTGCAATTTAAAATTGCAAGCTTGTAAAATGAAGTTATTACATTAATAAAGCAGTTTAAAGGCTGAGTGAAGCTGTGAAGATTTAAATTAATCTGTTTCAACCAGCAAGCTGTGCCAAAAAGTAATGATGTATTTTATCATCACACATTCTCTCTGTCCTAATTTTCTATGTGTTTTATTTTACAGTATGTTTATATCATTACTCTGTTCATTATTGATTTTTGTGGGTCAGAAATGCAGATTTTCTACTATTCATCCTCCTGTTGTCATGCTGTATTTTGTTTCTAGAATAACAGCTAACACAAAATATGACAATATGACATTGGCAAGAAAGAAAGGGTATGTGTTTGCAACTTGACTTTACCAAGAGACCTAAAGGCAGCACTAGCCCTTAAAATGGAGCACAGAATAATTGATCAGGCTTTGCAGACTTTGGCTGAGCTGCAGCAGTGAAAAATAAAAGCGTAAGTCTGGATATTGGATTTCATCCTAGCAAAAGGCCAGGAGGGTAAAAGGACACCAATAAATGTCGATGGCACTGACTCAGATGCGAAGAGGAAACAAGCTCCCAGTCTGACTCATTAAGTCATAAATGTGAGCAAGGGAAAATAAAACTGTTAGGAGGAGGATAACCGCTGTGTGTTAATGCATTCACATCGATATCGCCACAGTTCAGTGTCACACAGAGTCTCCGGCTTGTCAGTATTCATGTTTTATTCACGCTACAAATGTTTGGAAGTCACTTTTTCTCTGTGGCCATGTGAGGTTAAAGGTCAATTCTGCACACTAACACGTCACGTATGCTACAAAAGTGCAGACAAGCCACCAAAACCAAATGTGTTTACTAATTATCAGTCAGTCAGGCAACTGCTCACCACCACAGTGAAATATTTGTGGCTTTTTCTTTGAGGTGGTGCAACAACATGAGCAGCTTGAGCAGACGAACAGGACAGATGCCCTCATGTCTGCATGCGGCCTCCAACATCCTATTTCCTGCCAACTAAACAGCTGCCTGCGAACTTCAGCTACCTACAAAGGCCATTCAGCTGCAGCATGCTGCTGAGTACAATAAACACATTCAAGGCTGATGGTGTTTATCTTTAAAAGGTGAGGGTTGTCCTTCGCCAACAGGTAGGACCAGTGTATGTGTGGTTTGTATTTGCATAGGCTGAAATATACAGCAAGCCTGCAGTTTGAGTCTGCTTATTTTACTACCTGGGCACACAGTAGATTAGTTTCATATAGCATCACTGTGCTTTGATGCCATGAAGGTGGACAACTCCATTTGAGGAAAAGTTGATTTAAGTCCTGAGAGAAAGGTAGGTGGAAACACACACACATACACACACACATGCACACATGCTCCAAAAGACTTCAAATATATAGAAACAGATGAGAAAACACATATATAGAGAAACACACACACACACACACACACACACACACGCACACACACACACACACACACACCACGATGAAAACTCATTCTACTTGTCTCATGATGGGTCGGATTCCTCTCAGGGAGGAGTTTCGTGTCTCTCCGAGCCAATCAGGACGAGAGGAAACAGGTCAGGTAGCCGAAGAGGACCTCAGAGAGAGCGCAGGCAGGGCAGAGCAGCCACGCACGCCAGGAGGTAAGAGAGCACATACACACACACACACACACACATACACACATACACACACACCTTTGACTCTGTGAGATCACTCTTCCCCTACGGATGCACATCAGTGTACACATGTAGATATAACAGCACCTCTGTGTGTGTGTGAGTGTGTTTGAGTGCCAGAACAGAAATAGGGCAGAGCCATTTTAGTCACTAAGATTAGAAGGAGTGTTTTGAGGACTCATGTGTCAGGGTTTGATGAAGATGCAGACAAAAATTGCCATACTTGTCATTATAAACATGTGTGAATATCATATAAACAAACTGTTTAATTCTTAAATGTTCCATTTATTGAATGAGGTTTGGTCTAGACGTTAAAGTATTTACCTCACCAGAACATCTTAAAGCTTGAAAACCTTTATATGAGGGACCATGCTTGTCATCATAAACATCTGTGAATATCATATAAGCAGACAGTCTTGTGTTTTTCATGCTTAAATGTTCCATTTTTTTAATGCAGTTTGGTTTAACAGGTAAATTATTTCCCTCACTGGAACATCTTACTGTAAAAACCTTAAAAAGATGGTCAAATCAGGGATCATACTTGTCATTATAAACATACATGTATGTGAATATGATATGCAGACAGTGTTTCATGCTTAAATGCTCAATTTGAATGAAGTTTGGTCTTACAGATAAACTATTTTAGTCATCAGAACATTTCACCATAACTCTTGTTTGAAAACCTTAAAAAGATGTTCAAACCAGGGCCCATACTTGTCATTATAAACATCTGTGAATTGGAGTATTTCATGCTTAAATGTTCCATTTTTTGAATGAAGTTTGGTCCTGCAGATAAACTCTTTTAGTCATCATAACATTTTACTGAAACTCTACTTTGAAAAACCTTAAAAAGATGTTAAAAGTAAAGAGATCCAAGTGCCCTCTGCTACTGTTTGACAATGTTTTGGTCCGTCACTCTGCGTGTCCATGTGTGTCTAAGAGTGTGTGTGTGTGTGTGGATAGAAAGCAGGTCCCTTCTGTGTATCACTCTTCTATTTATAGTGAGAACAAATCCCAGATATGAGAGGAATCCTTCCACCACTTACGAGGCAGGGAGAGAGGGAGAGATAGAGAGAAGGAGAGAGGGCGGAGAGAAGAAGAAAGGAGAAAGAAAAGATATGGAGAGTAAGAAACAAGTGTGTGAGATGGATAGAAAGTGTAGGTGAACAAGCGAGAGAAGTCCTAGAAGTCTGTTTAAACTCAAGCATTAGAAGATACAGTGTTGTGTCATCAACAGGTAAGTTAGATCTGCTTTGTTTTGTGTGTGTTTGAATGGTAGGTAGGCCATTACTGTAGTATTCATTCATGCATTCATTTTGTAGTTTAAGTTAAAGGAACAGTCTGGAAGTTTCCAATAACCTGCTCAACCTGCTGAACTCTTATTTGGATTTGTTTTGATGAAACAAAGCATTGATTTCGTCCTATTATTTGCAAAAAGTAACTTTAATTCTTAAAGGTATCTGGCAATATTCTCTCTATATATATACTGAAGTGTATATCTTTAAAGGAATAGTTTAAAATTTTGGGAAAGATGCTTATAGCCTATAGACTGGCACCATTCTCATGTCTGTATGCTAAATATGAAGCTAAAGCCAGGAGATGATTAGCTTATAGTACAGCAAACACTGGCAATGCTTGGCTCGCTGTTTGACCCTGATTCCAGTCGTTATGCTAAGCTAAGCTAATTGCCTGCTCACACACACATACCTCAAAGAGCCTTTTTTGTTAGGTGTCTGCACCGAGGTTTTAATATTTGAAGATTTGCATACTTTAAAGTATAAAGAACAATTGTACTTTTGGTTATGAGCGAGTGTGAGTGTGCATGTGTGAAAGTGAAAGGGTTTGTGAGGCTTTGCGGCGTTACATCAGCGTGCAGCTGCTACTCACGGCCAACATAAATATCATCCCGTTGTGTAAGCACACGTGTGTGTGTATGTGTGTGTGTATCAGTGGTTGTGTATTTTGGGGTGTCCAGGCTTTTGCTCTCATGTCAAGGACAGCAAAGCTCTTACTGTATGTTGTTGCACAAACAGGACCATAGCAACGGTATCTAAGGGCTGCCATCGAACACAGCAGCAGCAGCAGCAGCAGCAGCCAGAGGGCCTGGGACTCACTGCGTTTCTTTGGTCCTCTACTCTGCTCTGAGCCACTCGTAGATAAGATAAATAGGCCATGGAAACTTCTACGATTAGGAACCACTTGGGTCCGTGTTGATCTGTAAAGGGAGGGAGGAAGTAGAAAGTAACAGAAAACAGGCTGGGATGAAATGAGGAAGAGGTGAAGACCAAATTTGTTTATTTCTAGTAGCTGATTCTAGCAGATACTTTGTGCAGGATTGTTGTATTTTAATGCTGACGATAATCTAGATTTAATTATTTTGAACAATCTCAGCAGAAACCCACAGAATTCAGACCATCAAAAACACTACAGTGACTGTTTTGCCTGTCTGTCTTCTGTTTTTGCACAGCGTACTGTACACAAAGGCGAATTTCAGCCCATTCTCATTCCCTGGGCGTCAAATACCGACGCTTTCTCACAGCCGTCAGGGTTCGATACCGCCGCACAAGCGCCAGTATGCGACGCACTGGGCTTTCCATACTACAATGTAAACCCATCCACATCAATATTAAATGTATAGGGTCCAACAAACACAGGGCTTTCATCCAGGAGAACTCTGTTCGTGCCCCGTACATTAAGTTTCTCTTTCACTTTGCAATTAGATGATTGTCTGTGCCCCATGTTCACAATGTCCAGTACAAATGTAGTAATTTTAAGCCCAACCATGTTGTTTTTTTCCTAAACCTAACTAAGTGATTTTGTTTAATTCACAACGTTAAGCACGTGTTTACAGCGTGCAAAAAGTGATGCCGCACTTTAGGTTTAGGTGACAAAAGCACTTAGATTAAGGTTAGGGATATAGATTCATAGAATGTAAGAGGTGGACGTAGTCACCGTGACGTCACCCACTGGTTTGTGGACCATCGCCAAACACTATCATTAACATATCAATACTACTCAGGTGTAATTCATACTGTGCAAAATTTTCAGGTGAAATTTTATTCTCACTGTGCAATGTCATTTCCACTTGTACAATTGTCTGGTAATAGTCAATACTGTATATATTGTTCCTATTTTTAATATTTCCCCTTGCTTATATTGTTCCTATTTCTATATTTCCTTCTATTTAAATTGTTCATTTTTTGTTTCACTTTTGTTTTGTATCTTGCTTTTAGTTTTTTACCGATGCTTCTTGTTTTTTGCACTATCCCCTTTGCTGCTGTACACTGCAAATGGCCCCACTGTGGGACTAATAAAAGAATATCTTATCTTATCTTATGAACATGCAATTATCCCTGAATGAGAGCGATTATGTGGTTTGTTGAGATTTGAATAGTGTGATTAATAACCCCATTTAGAGCCTGTCACTGCTGTTCCTGCTCAGTAAAAGAAACACATTTAGATATCCAACTTGTCCTACACTACGTCACTACACTCAATGCAAAGCTTCTCTCTCACACACTTGCTGAAATTGAAGCACTTTTATTTTGACATTCGCCGCTGCCTCCCTCTCATGAATGATTCAGAGAACAGTTCCTCTACCTGCATCTCTGTGTAAGAGTCGCTAAGCAACTGAAACGCTATCCCGGCCCTTTAAAACCACAGAAACAGAGTCCCAATGCCCCCAACACAAACACACGTACACTCACACACACACACACACACACACTGAACGCTGAATGTCTGTGATCTGTGCTTCCTCCAGGTCAGTGGACTTACCCGGGGGGATTATGTCCAAACCTTCGTCCAACGTTAAGGCCCTTCAGGTAAAAGATTTTCATCTGTGTGCACAATAAGGTGTGGATGTGTGTAAAACTTTATTTTAAAGTTTTGTTGACAACAAGAAAACAAGACTAACAAGATATTGCAAGAAGAAAATTGGATAAAAGCTTCAATCAAATGGCACAATAACTCTTAATCCTGTTAAAAATACAGATGACAGGCGTCTCCACATTAAAGTATTTATTGGTAAAGGCAAATACAGACTGTGCATATACAGTATCAAGGCTTTGTTAGTGCAGAGTTGTAGCGAGGCAAAGGATGAGGAGTTGTCTGTATCACTGTGTGTGTTTGTAAATGCGTCTGTATTTGTGTTGTAATGGCTTTGTGCGTGCATGTCAGAGAGGGTTTCTTCCATCGTCTCTCTCTCTCTTCTCATTGTGCTCATTTTCGTGTCTAACCATGGGACAGGCATCTGGACAGACAGAGGACTTTTTTTAAACACCAGTACAGTACAAACATGAGGCTCTTCGTCTCGGTACTCCATCAATTTAGGTTCATCACAAACAAGAACAGCAGTACAGATTCACATCATAAATAATAGACATTTTCATCATCAAAAAAACGTTCTTAAAAGTTCCATATCTATTCTTATCTTTCAACATTTTCAAAAGCATACCTTATTTTTGTTACATTGATTTTTTTCCAGACAGCTATTAGCTTCCATTTAATCAATACAGTATGAAAATCAATCATTAGTGTTTCAGGTAATGCAGCTGCAAGCGGGAACTGGTTGTCTGTGTGTTTAATGTAGCTGCAAAATCCATGATTTAAGAGCCTTTCAAACGTGAACAATATAAAAATGTACGTGATCCCATTGACAGTGTCAATGTCTGCCACTTGTTTGTGTTGTAGGTTTGATTTTCTGTTAACGTAGCACATGATTGCATTACGATTTTGGCTGCAGATTCTCGGATGTTGATGTTGTGATCTTAAAGAGGACCTATTATGCATATTTTCAGGTTCATACTTGTATTTTGGATTTCTACTAGAACATGTTTACATGCTTTAATGTTAAAAAAACGCTTTACTTTTCTCATATCGGCTGTGTTGGAGCACCTCTTTTCACCCTCTGTCTGAAACGCTCTGTTTGAGCCCCGCCCTCTCAAAAAGCCCAGTCTGCTCTGATTGGTCAGCTGGTCCACTCTGTTGTGACTGGTCAACCGAACCAAACTCTTCGGACTCGGCTCCAGCTCCGCTCTAACTAGCTTTGTTTGAGGGCGTGCCAAACTAGCCGCTAGGCAGGTATTATGCAAATGTGTTACTTGGTGACATCACCATGTTACAGCAAAAAAGGCGGGATTTAAAGCAAGGTATTTCAGGCAGTTCATTAGCAGCATTTCTGTGGGGAAGAGTAACTCCCTTTGATGTGGACTTTGTAACTTTGCAGACTTTTTACATGCACAAAAAAACTATATAACACACTAAAGGAAATGGAAAAAGCACAAAAACATAACAAGTCCTCTTTAAAAGCAAGAAAACAAAAAGTATATGTCAGAAATTTTCATGTCTTATTGTAAAGAACTGAATGGAAAATATGGGCTGTCTGGAAGGCAGGAAATCAATTAAAAAAAACAGTTATGCTTTTGAAAATGTAATGTAAATCATTTCTGGTTAAAGGGCTAAAACTTGCACCAACACCAGCATGGTCCTTTAACAACAAATGGCCTGTGCAGAACAATTCAACTTGGCTGATGGCTCCATAGATCCCCCTCTGGACACCATGTCTTTTATACCCAACTATTATAAAATAGAAAACAACCATCAAACAGTGTTGGGTCGCTGCCAAAATGTGGCAGAGTCGACAAATGTACCCCACCAAAAAGTCAAATCAAAGTCTGTCTGAATTTTATTTGAGCTGAAAAAAGAACTGATATAGTAATAGGACATTTATCTGATCAATAAACAGATCAGTTTGTTTTAGTGTCTTGCTCAAAGACACTGCAGCAGGGGGACCTCTTTTAAACGTTAGGGACAAACCTTGCATTGATTGACTGATTGAAAGACACTTTTTCTCCCCGTGCACTACCCTGCTGGCTCTAAAGTTTTCAGTCTTTCATCCATATATAGACATTCCTGTTCCTTCCTGAAGAATTAGTTCACCTTCAAAATTAATTATTTTGTCAAACCCACGTCATTCAAAACTCCCGTAAAGTTTGTGGGACTGGTCGACACACAGCCAGTTCCACTCTGTGCTTCCATCTGAGCCTCCTCCTAGATTAATAGCCAGCACCATCTTTTTATAGCTCCAAAAGGCAAGCAATAAAAGGTCCATTACATTTCCTCCAAACAGCTTGTGCAGCACAATTGAAGCATTTTGTGCCCAAATGTTTCCAATGTGGATCCCAAAATCCACTATTTACTTCTATAATACATTTCCTTCTCGAGCACTGCTCTGGCTGCAAATGCACCCCGAAGTATGGAAGCAGTTTAATCATTGCTGCGCATGGAAATAATAAGCAGTAGCTCAAATACTGTACGTAAGTAATCAGTTATCAAGTATTTCCATTTCATGCCACTTTATACTTCTACTCTACTACATCCCAGAGGGAAATATTGTACTTTTTACTCCACTACAATTATTTAACAGGCCTAACAAAACATGTTGCCATAAATTAAACTAGAGTTGAAACAGTTAACCCATAGTTGAACAACAGAAATTAATCTGATGAGTATAAATGAGTATAATTGCCATATGAAGAAAAACATCAACCATTCTCTGGTTCCAGCTTCACCAGTGTGAGATTTCACTGCTTTTCTCTGCTATTATATCACTGTCAACTGAATATCTTTGGATTTTAGACTGTTGATGAACACCTTGGACTCGGAGGGGCATTTTTCGCTATTTTATTTTTGTCATTTTATAGACTAAATGTTTAATCGGTTATTGTTTTGTTTGATAATGAAATTAATCATTAGTTGCAGCCCTAATAAAACTCACGGGGCCCACTTTTGAGTACTTTTACTAACACTTTATGGAGTGTGCTGCAGAGGCTGTTGGGAGATTTAGGAGAGTAGAAATCACATGTACTTTACATAAAAGACATTTTTGTGTATATTATATAGGCATCCATTGGTTTCCAGTAACCCTCATCCTACCTCTGGGGTCCCAACAGACCGCAGTGAAAGGCACCCAATTGCAATTAAATTAGAAAAAAACAGCATAGATAGATATGTTTGCCATGGGTCCACATTATGTAACTTTCCCAAAATAACAATAATCTGTTGTTTTTCTTCAGATGACATTAATTATATATACACTAATGATGTTTTGAGAAGAAATAAGGTAACATTAATGCTATGATGGTTGTTTCTTACAGTCTGTAGTCCTTGTATGTTAAATATGTTGGTAGGATGAGGGTTAATGTCAGACTTTTGCAGCTTGCTAAATTGTGATATCCATCACAGTAAACATCAAGTTTGCATACACTATCTATAGTTGCATTATATAAACTGTAGGATCCAGCGTTCTGGAGCTTAGAGACTAAAAGCATATCAGCGTATTGCTGCCTCTGCTCCATCGACTGTGACCATTCTTTCTTTAGATTTGTGTCCTCTAACTTTAAAGTGCAACGCCGAATCTCTTGAGTGCCCCTTTAAAGAACTAAAACTTGCAAACAAACACACTGGTATTTTAGTAACGAAGGGAGGCTCGGATGGAGTTACAGCACAGGGGCTATTTCTGTGTGTGTTTGAACATTTTGGGAATTCACTTTCTTGCCGAGAGTTTAATGAGGAGATTGATACCGCTCTCATATCTGTCTGTTGAGCATACAGCCAGGAGGTAATTAGCTTAGCTTAGCTTAGCATAAATACATAAAAAAAACTACAACATATTACTTCTCATCTCACTCTCTGCAAGAAAGCAAATAAGCATGTTTCCTAAAATGTCAAACTATGATCGAATTCTCAATTTCGGGTGAAATATTCCTTTAACCTTTGGTTGGAATGTCAGAAGATGATTGCCGACAGCACGCGAAGCGTAAGACAGTAAACGACCCCAGCCGAAGCAACAGTACAGGGACACGAATCTGAGCAAACATGCTGCGAATGAGGCGATTTCTTCCAGAACTTTACACCTTAATCTCTGGAAAAAAATAAATAAAACCCAGCGTCCTCTGTGACACACACCGCACTCCCTCTCTGTACAGCTGTACAATATGAGCTTATATACAATACAGTACAGTACAGTACAGTACAATGCAAAATAAACACATCAAATCATAGTGACGGGACGTCGGGGGGGGGCAGGCAGCAGTAGAACATCGAGTTAGCAGGCAGATCGCTGAGCTCTGTGTGTGTGTGTGTGTGTGTGTGTGTGTGTGTGTGTGTGTGTCCACATTTTCATAAAGACACAATGCCCTTTTTAGGGATATGATGATGAACCAGGAAGTAGTGGTCATAATCAAAACAAGGGGTTTTGAGGAAACAGGTGTACACACAAATAGACACACACACACACACACACACACACACACACACACACATATGCAGAGACGCAGAGACAGGAAATTTGTTTAAAGCATCTCATTGGCTGTTCTTCGCTGTCCGTCAGGCTAATTTGAACATCCCGATGGGAGCTCTGCGTCCAGGGGCGGGACATCCTGTCAAGAGGAGAGAGGAGACAGTAGACATAGAAGAGGTAAGACAACACACAGGACACACACACACACACACATAAACACACATATACCAGAAAGTGAAAACAAACATTTACAAGCATGTTTCTGTAGTTTTATCAAATGTGACAATATTAGTTGTTATGTGCAAACCACATGAGGTCTTTATATTCATAATGTATTATGGCTTTCCTTCATATCACACATACGTAATAAAATATATATAACTAATCTGACTAATTTAAAGTGGTGCTGTCCTTCACACAGCAGCACCACTTTAAACATTGTGTTTACCAGAGATGTGCTCATAAATTTCTTAGAAAAAAGTCATTCAGCATGAAAAAAACATAAAAAACAACTAATCGATTAAAGAAATCTTAGTTGACTAAGACCAAAACAACCGGTTAGACCAAGAGAACACACTTTTTAAAACATGTATCGCCATGTACTACTATTTCATTTTCATCACCATCACCACATTTACTGGTCATAGAAGGTAACCCACAAGTTGCGAAACTCTCGTGGGATGGTTAAGGTACGGATAGGATTAGGATGTCGGGCAGCGGGTCTTGCGAGATTATTTGCAAGTTTTTGCAAGTTTTTGCAATTTGTGGGTTACCTTCCAGACACGACCACCTTTACTCATATACTGTAGCACTTCTGTGTTTCTACTGATACCCTGGAGGGACAATATGCACTACAAACACAGAAAGCAGTAACTGAACGAAAGGATGATGTTGAGAGAAAAGGGTTTAAAGCTTTGAGGCTCATTGGCCTAAAAAACAGACAGACACAAAAACCTTTAAACCTTTAGGTGGTTCAGGCCTGAGATAGTGGTTACAGCTATTCTGCTAAACTAGGTTAGTAATATTATCAAGAGAGTCAAACTGGACAGGAAACGAGTTTGAAAGAGTAGATACATTTATCTTAAGTTTAGACTAGCTGCAGCTATCTTACCAGCTAGCTGTACACTTCCCTGTTTTGTCATTTTGCAAACTTAACATCATATATTCTCTAAATGTACACAATTATATGGCATAATAATATTTTATAAGGTTAAACAAATGTCGAAAAAGTCAGATTCTACTGCTCCATTTTGACCCAACGGGGCAGAATAGTGCAGTAGGCCAATAGTGCTAGCAGGTAATAGTACGGGTAGTGAGAGGGGACATCTTGGTGGTAACGTAATACTGAGTAAACTCTTTAACAAAGTACCTGTAACTTAATACATTTTTCAAGTAGTCAAAGAAGAATCACTGCACACAAACACAAATGATATACAGTATAATACGGTACTTGATGTACAGAAAATGATATGAATCTATTCTAAAATGTCATCCAATTAATCCCCACAGCCTCCTCAGGCTCAATCACCAGACCAGCCCTGCGCTGCCGCCCAGACGCCAGAGGAGAAGAAGGCGTTGCCGGGCGCGGTGAAACTGCCCGGTCCGGCCGTTAACCTTTCAGAGCTGCAGAACGTCAAGAACGAACTACGATGGGTCACCAAGGATTAACATGTAAGTGGCCATATAGTCATATGAACATGAACATGAATATCCTCTTCCTCATTGATTTATGTGTACAAATAGTAATAATAATAGAAAAATCAACCATTTACTTTACATATTTCTTTCTCTTTTATGACCACATTAAAACCAGATATGATGTTATTACATCAAATTAGGAAATATGTTCTCATTTTATATTCATTTGGTTTGCCACAAAGTCATTCACAGACAAGGAGATATACAGTATGTTGTTCTACATACTGCCTTTACTTATGTGTGGGGTCAATAATACCCCAGAGAGGTTAAAGAACTCAAATTACAAAAAAATCTCAATATAATAATACAACAATACAATACTATTACAATACAATTTCCATCCATTCCATTTTTTGAATGATATTTTGCTGTTTATTTACTTTTTAAAGTTGAAAACAGAGTCAAAACCCTGAACATTTTAACCTTCACAATAGCAGGATTTATTGAGGCTCTTGAGTGTACAGGTGTGTCTTTCAACAGCTGATTTGTGTATTGATTGTAATATTGTATTATTTGGAAACACAGAATTTCACTGATCCCCCACGATAACATCTTACTTGTAAATATGTGACGCAGCTCTTTTGAGTATTGTGCAGTACAGACATGGTCGGACTTAAAGGGTCCACAGAGAAAAATGCAAATCAGAACCAAACGACAGCGAGGAAGCACAACGTGAGTCACCGGGTCTTTGTGAATGATGCAAATCCAGTCCATGTGAAAACAGAAAATAACTGTGAAACTCTATAAATATCAGGTCTACATAATCAGATAAGGAAGTATTCAAATCCTTTACTCAAGTAAAAGTACTAATACTACACTGGTAAAATACTCAATTACAAGCATAAGTCATGCATTCAAATCGTTTTAGTAAATTTTTCAAGCAAAAATACCAAATGTTTGATGGGTTCAGCTTCTCGGATGTGAGGATTTGATGATTTTCTTTCTCATATATGATAGAAGACTGAATATCTTTGAGGTTAGGACTGTTGGTGGAATGAAACAAGCTATGAAAAAAATAAATCGCCTTGGGCTGTGGGAAATTGTAACAGGTGTTTTTAACTATTTTCTGACATTTTACAAAAACAAAAATGAGTAATCGATTGAGAGACAAAATAATTTGCAGTATAATCAATAATAATTGTTAGTTGCAGCCCGATTAATCTGTTGATTGTTCCCTTGATCAATCCATCAATCGTTCAGTTTGTGAAACATCAGAAACTACTGAGAAACTCTGTCACAATCACCCACAGCCCAAAATGATTCACTTTACTCTAATTTAAGACAAAGAAAAGCAGCAAATATTAACATTTGAGAAGCTGAAACTCGGAAATGTTTGGCATTTTTCATGAAAAATGACTCAAACAATTAATCAATTATCATTTTTTATTACTACACCCACTTATCCTGGGTCATAGGGGGTAGATTAGACACATAGACAAATATATCTAGAGTTTCAAATCCATCTAACCTGCATATCATCGCAATGTGGGAGGAAACCACTTAGACACTGGGAGAACATACAAACTGGAAAAACCCCAGCTGGCCGGATCGGGTTTAAACCAGGCGGCAACCTCCGGGTCTGAGAAGTGAAGCAAATGCTGAAATGCCTTAAACTTGCATCCTTTCTAACAGCCAGCAGGGGGCGACTCCTCTGGTTGCTAAAAGAAGTCTGATTGTATAGAAGTCTATGAGAAAATGAGCCTACTTCTCACTTGATTTATTACCTCAGTAAACATTGTAAACATGAGTTTATGGTCTCAATCACTAGTTTCAAGTCTTCTTCAATACAGCATGATGTTCATTTAGTAAATTATGGTCCCATTTAGAGTTAAACAGACCATAAAGCAGGGGATGCTTTAGGGCGGGGCTACCTTGTGATTGACAGGTCGCTACCACGGCGTTGTCAACAAAACCCTTTCACAGTGTGGTTTCAGTTCATGAAAGTTAATTCTAACATTTTGGTTGCCTAAAAATGTCTTATGCAGTGTTCAGTTGTACTTAGCTCCACCCTCTCGTGTCACTTCTGGTTGCAAAAACCAAAATGCCGAACTCGAGGCTTCAAAATGTCAGTCCGCAAACCAAAGGGTTACGTACAGTCTATGGTTTAAACTCAGGATTTATTTGCGGTAAGGTGACAAAAGTATGATTACGTGTATGTACCTGATCACTTAAATAAATTATATCAGGATTTTTAACTGGACTTATGTTTATTTTACTCTAAACTATTCTATTATTAGTCTTATTATTAATCACTTTGCTCTTTGCACACTAGTATTTTTTGACTGTATCTAGACACTAGTCTTTCTTTTTATTCATGCTTATTCATTTTAGTCCCATCTTTATCTGTGTTCGTGCAACTGTTGTCATTGTATTTTAACGTATCTGGCTTCTATGGCAATTTAACTTCCCTCTGGGGATTAATAAAGTCAACCATCTCTCTATAAACACTGAGCTGTAGTTAAAATAAATCCTACTTTGCATGATAATAACATCTCTACAAACTGCAATTTATGTACTTACAAAAAATCTTTTTCTATGCACAAAATGTCACAAGGCACAAATTTAATTCTGTACAAATTACACTTTAACTGTCTGTCTGCAGGATACCTACAATAATGACTTGCAGTGTTCGTAGCTCACCACAGGGGGTCACTGTGGGCTGTGTGTGCAGTCTTTGTTTGGGTCAAGCGGCCTGTGTGTTGATGCCTCTGTGTGTGGGCAGGAGGGGCTGAGTCAGGCTCTATATTTACACTTTATACAAGCGTGTGTGTGTTTTAGAAAGTGTGTGTGAGCGTTGAGGGGCAGTCTGTGCTGTGACTTTCTCAGCGGGACGCAGAAACCACAAACACTGTGGCTGTTCTGCCCTGCCCAAACCATGTGGGTGTGCTGTGTAGGAGATAAACGAGAAGCTGGTTCAACTTTGAGTTATAAACACGTCTCTCTGAGGAAGAAAAGAATAACATAAATGCTATTTCAGAGCCGGTTCACAGTGTGTATTTACACTGGGGAAAGTGATACAACTACTCAAAAAAGTCAGCAGCTGCATAACACATGCACTGCACATGCAAAGCACAAAGAAAATAGAAGAGCTACACACAACTGCAAAACAAGTGGTATCTAAAGTATGGCAGAAAATAAAGTGGTAAATATATCAGCAACATGAGGATTAGTGAGGTCCAACACTGATGTTGACTGATTGGGATTTTGGACAAGATGGGGTTGAGGTCAGGGCTCTGTGCAAGCCGGTCAAGTTCTTCCTCACCAATCTTGAGAAAAGAAGCACTTCTTTATGGACCTAGCATTGTTATGTTCAAACAAGAAAGGGCCACAAAGTTGGAAGCAATCTATTGTCTAAAATATATTTGTATGTTGTAGCAGCAACATCTTTCCTCATTGAAACAAAGGGGTCCAACCCAAACCTTTAAAAAGAGCCACAGACCAAAAATAGAGTATTTGAACAAGGGTGTCCACTTACTTTTGGCCACATAATATATCACTATATGTCAGTACAAAATGAAAAGGTACATTCATTTATTGTACAGTAACTGCATCATGTGCTGAAGATTAATAATTTATAGATACAGTCAAAAAATACTCGTAAACAAAGAGCAAAGTGATAAATAGTAATAAATAATAATAAAATAATCAAATAAAAAAAATAAATATAAATCCAGTTAAAAAGTAATCCTGATAGATTTAAGTGATCAGGTACATACAGGTAGTTTGCTCTGTCACTTTACAGCAAATAGATCCATATTAAACCATAGACATATATACAGTGTAAGAAGTGGACAACGTCACCCATCGATCTGCCATTTTGAAGCCTAGAGATCAACATTTTGGCCGTTGCCATCTTGCTTTTTTGTAACCAGAAGTGAAACGAGAGGGTGGAGCTAACTACAACCGAACTCTGAATAATACATTTTTATGCAACCAAAATGTTATAATTAACTTTCATGAACTGAAACCACACTGTGAAAGGGTGTTGTTGACAACGCCGTGGTAGCGACCTGTTAATCACAAAGTAGCCCCACCCTAAAGCATCCCCTGCTTTATGGTCTATTTGACTCTAAATGGGACCATAATTTACTAAATGAACATCATGCTGTATTGAAGAAGACTTGAAACTAGCGATTGAGACCATAAACTCATGTTTACAATGTTTACTGAGGTAATAAATCAAGTGAAAAGTAGGCTCATTTTCTCATAGACTTCTATACAATCAGACCTATTTGTGCAACCAGAGGAGTCGCCCCCTGCTGGCTGTTAGAAAGAGTGCAAGTTTAAGGCACTTCAGCATTGGCTTCACTTCTCAGACCCGGCCGCCTTGTTTAAACCTGGCTGGGGTTTTTCCAGTTTGCATGTTATCCAAGTAATTTCCTTCCACATTGCAATGACATGCAGTTTAGGTGGAATTGAAACTCTAAATTCCCTGTTTTAGGTGAATATAATTGTCCTTGTGATGCAGGATAAGTGGGTGTAGAAATAATCAGAAGATTCATCTAAAGCTCTTTTGATAATAGATGAATGGTTTCAGTCATTTTTCATGAGAATTTTGAACCCACTGTGGAAAACTAAAAGATATAAAAGAGCAAGAAATTCCTTCTTTATTAATTCAAGAGCATGAAAACCTTAGAAGGTCTTTCTTACATAGCTGCAGGCTAGCAAAGTCATTTCAACTTCGAAGGCTCTGCTAAGCTAACTAGCATAATTTAGCATGAGACTGCATCATTTAAAGCTTACAAAGAGTCCCAGGCTTCATATTATCAGCTTCCCTCTCAGTCTCCTGTACTTTTCACTGAGCTCAATAGTGTAATATTACTTAACCAGCAGAGCTGTAGCTCTTTGCTCTATCCACTGATGTTTAACTTGAAGCCTGAAGACCTGCGCTGCCTCCTGAGAAGTGCTTCTATGACTAAAACTCCAGTTTTGAAATGGAAATAAACAGAAAATGTGTCAGATGGTGAGGGGAGATCAAGAGAAAGAGAGAAACAGAAATGGAAAAAGGTTCAAGAGAGAGATAAGAGCAGAGAGAAACCAGGTGATGGATCAACTAGATCTTATATACAAGGTGACCCGGCCTTCTCCTCGTCGTCCTGGAACCTTCCCGCTGTCTCTGAGGGGTCAGCAGCTCTGAGACCAGCTGATACCAGACAGTGAAAATCCCTCACAGTGTCTTTATCTGTCTCTTTCCTCCAGGATCCCCAGCGAGGCGGCGAGGAAGGCAGATAATCTTCATAGACACAGACTTGCCCACTGCCACTGAAGACTAAGCAAACTACAAACTAATCCCAACATGTTCGGAGACAATAACAGCTTTGTGTGAAGCCAACGTCTGCAGAAAATGTTCAGCGTTTAACCAAAACCACCAATAAGCAGGCATCCATAAACTCTTTCTATCAGTACTCTAATAGGTTAAAAGCACTACAGTTTATCGTACCATGTCACTAAATCCAAACTAAAATCATAATTTGTACAAAAAAGTGAAGTGATGTCAAGATAAAGCGAGATATTCTGGCTTGTTTCTGCTGCAGAAAAAACTCCACTATACTTGGACTTTTAGGAGTAAGTGAGTTGTGTTGCAATAACGGCATATTCTACAGCATATTCTTTGCTTTTTTTAGTTTTTGGAGTATTTTTAAGTGGTTTAGAAGGACATTTGTTGACAATTGAAATGCATTTAAGGAATCCACTTGACAAAAAAAAAAAAAATGTGATTCCCCTTCTGATGCTTCTTTTCCATACTGTCGAAACTGCAACTATTCAGCACTGATTTATACTGATACTTTCTATTAAATTATTCATTTCTAAATGTTGATGATGCGATGGGATTTTAGTTCAATTGTACTACTTTTTCTGGGAGGGTGAATATAATGTTTTAGTTGTTTTATTGTTATGATTTGCAGAAACTGGTATCTTCAGGAAAATGTTGCAATAAATCAAGATGGTTCTAAAACCCAAACTTTTCTTTTTATTACTGGTTGCATCTGCTATTACAGTAGAGGAGAATAGTGGTTGACTTAAAAAAAAAAATACTAAAATATCTCAACAACTGTTGGATGGATTGCCATGAAATTTAAGTCAGATATTAAAGGTTCCCAAAGGAAGAATCTTAAAAACTTTGGTGATCCCCTGACTTTCCCTCCAGCACCAGCAGTAGGTCAACATCTTCACTTATCTAGTGAAATCTTTTCACTTATGCATTGATATATCTAAAAATCTACCAGATGGATTGGTACAAATTGTTGTTCAGACATTCATAGTTCACAGATGACATATCCTCTAACTTTATCTCTGCTCTTAAAGGATCAGTATGTAATATATTTACTGTAATAAATCATATGTCATCAGAGATTAAGGAAACATGCTGAATTGAAATACTGGCTCCTCCGATAACGACGCTACAGCCAGTATGTTCTCTTTTGATTTTCCATTCGTCGAACGTCTGTTTTTGTTTTAGCGTGCGTGATCCCGTTTCGACAACCCGTTGCCACATATGAAGCACACAAACACAGCCTTCTACAGTCATGGAAGCAAGCTACCAAACTGGATCAACAGAGATAACGTTAACGTTAGACTCTACCCGACCTGAGAAGCCTCAGCACATCTCTCTTTGTGGTCCGTGTGCAGCTGGGTTATCAAGGCAGCGAGTATGTGAGACACACAGCCGGTGAAGTGATTCTGACTACTGCGTGCTGGAGGCTAACGCGGTCGTGTCTAGAAGGTAACCCTCAGATTGCGAAAATTTGTGCTGACTGCTATCAGTCACTCCAGAGGAGCAGACGAGGCCACGGCTCCAGTGTTTTGAATTTGGACTGCTGCTACCCATTTTAAATGCTAGCTGTCAGTCCTACATTTTATTCCTTTAACTTTTCCTGCAGCGCCATCAACGGGTCAAAATTGCAATTTGTATAATACTTTGGTTTACGACCAAATACCTGCAAAACTAATGACATTCAGCCTCAATTGTACTTTGTTTTAGTGCTAATTAGCAGGCAAACATGCTAAACTAACTTGGTGAACACAGTAACCATTAAATAGGGCTACAACTATTGATTATTTTCATTGTCAATTAATCTGTTGAATATTTTCTTGATTAATCAATTAGTTGTTTGGTCTATAAAATTACAGAAAATGGTAAAAGAAAATGTTGATCAGTGTTTCCCAAAGCCCAAGATGACGTCCTCAAATGTCTTGTTTTGTCCACAATTCAAAGATATTCAGTTTACTGTCACAGAGGAGTAAAGAAACCAGAAAATATTCACATTTAAGAAGCTGGAATCAGGGAATTTTGACTTTTTCTTTCTTAAAAGATTAGTCAAACTGATTATCCAAATAGTTGGCAACTAATCAATTAATTGCTGCAGCTCTACTGCTAAACAGTGGCATGTTAGCATGCAGACTTTAGCATTTAGTTAAGTAGGCCTACAGCCTCACTAAGCCGTTATTGCGGCTGTAGACTTGTTGTTTCCTTGACATTTTAAAAGAACATCTTGCTGGTGAAGCTGACAGCTGTATCAGCTAACAAAGACGCCCCAAATAAGGCGACAGGATGTGACAGTAACGTTTTTAAGGTGACATGTTTAGGGGGGATTATTTCATGGCGGAGACTTCCTTTTCTCCCGGGGGTGTCAGGAGATTGACAGTAAACAGACCGTGACATAATGTATGCACTGATTAAAAAAAAATCCATCCAGGCAAAACTAAATACCCTGAAAACTCTGACAAAAGCAAATTAAAACTTCATGTTTACCGTGATGGAAGATGTGGCCCGGAGAGTCATTCAGAGCCCTGATATTTTCCAACTGTAATATTCTCATATTATGTGCATATGTAATGGGTATTACTGGGTGGGAGTCAGGGGCGCCTTTGTGCACGGAGTCACTTTGATCCTCCAAATCCTCACTGTTTCAATAAGGAATGCCACATTAACCAAGCACACACATACACACACACACATGCCATCAAACTGACCACCAGCCCCCCCATTACAGCACATATCCATCATCACATCACACGTCCACGCAGACGAACACACACAGAGCAGCTGTGGCTAAGTTTAGCCTCCATCAGGTCACGGTGGGGAGAGGAACACTGCTGGTGTTCTAACAGCCGTACCGAGAGGATCTGACATTGTGTGGGAAAGATTAAAAAAACACTCTCAAAAGTCTGTTTTTCCTCTTTCTGAGTAGCCTGTGTGCTGAATTTTGAACTGGCGTAACCTTTCCACAAAAACACACTCATCTGTGAGTGCGAGCCAGAAACTACTCAGAGATCACAACTCACAAAATGTACAATGCAGAGAGCGCTGCGAGAACTTGTAAGTGTGCAATAAAGCGATGTTGTTTGCATATTGATGTGCATCAGACAGACAGTAGCGAAATCAATCAGACGACCGTAAAAAACTGGACAACCAGTAGCCTGATATTGAAAACAAATCTTCATTATAACCCCTTCTATCATTGCATAAAAATAATAGTATGACATCAATCTGCATGATTTCATAGCCGCACATGTCACAATAAGGTTAAATGCCTCCCAGAAGGGCACGGCTTACTCTTGACACCTAATGCTATGCGCTCTGCTTTTGACGCTTGTAAAATCTTTTGACAGCTTGGCAAAACTACCCGTGGTTTTTGATATGCACCTCCGCCGAGCTGTGTCTGTGTTGTGTTTCTATTCCTGTCGCCATGGCGATGAGGGCACAGATAGGTGCCGGGGCAACCGTGCCCTGGAATCTTGGGCCTGCAGACTGTTGTAGCAGCTGTATGCACCGATGAGTTCATCCTCCGGGTTAGATACTAAAACCCCGCCAGGCTCCCTCTGTGTGTGTGTGTTCGGTGTGTTTATCCATGCATCTGCTCGCCTGGTGGGATGTTGGATGCATGCATTTGGGCGATACTCCCTCCCGGACGCAGAAAGGAAAGGGCAGCGGACAAACACAAAGCCAACAGATCCGGGACATCACGGAAAGAGACAGGAGGGCTTTGGGACGGACCAAGTTTGAGGGCCAAAAGAGGGGGGGAGGTGTAATGGGAAGTTGATAACCTTCCTATCATGGTGTCATATGCTCGCCGCTGCAGACAGAGCAGCACAAAAGCACAGATGGAGACGTCGACTAAGGACGCGCACTTCACTCTCTTTTCCTCTCGACTCTCCTGTCTTTTCACATCATTTCCTGCTCTTTGCTTTCAACAACCTATTATCCTGTTCTCCTACTCACGTCTGATTCTCTTTCTGTCAAACGCTTGTCGGCTACATCTCTTTTGACAACGCTCGTTGCTGCTTTGCCTGAGCTTTTAAAGTTTTTTCCTCTCCTACCATCCTGACTAAGCGTTTTCTTAGCAATTAATCCTCTTTTTTCACTTTCTTCAGAAGCTTTCTCTCCAACCTCTTATCTTTTGGATGGATAGCTACTCCCTCCTCTACAGTACCTCCCACAGAACCGGACTTCTCTCTGGTTTCCAGCGCCTGCGCTCCCATGGAACCATGTGTGATGTCGTCCTCGAGGCCGGCGGTGTGTCTTTCCCTTGTCATCGCGCCCTTTTGGCCAGCTCCAGCGAGTATTTTTGGGCTCTGTTTGGAGAGACTACCGTGGAGAGATTAGCGCGCTCCATCAGCCTCCCGGCGCTAACGCCTGAAGGTTTAGACGTCGTTCTGGACTTCCTGTATTCCGGCTGGCTCAGCATATCATTGCCTACGCTTCCTGTCGTCTTAGAGGCGGCGAGGTACTTGCAGGTGGAGACAGCCGTGTCAATATGTGAGCGCTTTATGACTGATGGTTTAAACGCTGAGAACTGCTGTTGCTACGCTAACCTGGCCGAGCATCACGCCCTCTCAGATGCACTTGAAGCTGCAAATCAAACCATCGCTATGGAGATGGGGACATTGCTGCAGGACAGCAGGGATGACCTTCTAGGGCTGAATATCCAATCGCTGATGGCGGTGCTCGATGCTGACGAGATCCCTGGTGTCAAGGAGGGGGAGCTCATAAAGCTGGCTCTGGATTGGCTGGATGAGAACGGGCCCCTCCCTCTGCTGAAATCAAATCTCCTGCTGAGTCGTCTGCGCTTCGGATTAGTCGCCCCCTCTGAACTCACCGATCTTAGCCACGCCCACAGAGCCATGGCCACACCTCTCATCAGAAGTCAGCTGACTCGGGCGATGGAGTACCACATGCTGGGTTCAGCTCAGCCAACCAGACAGAGCAAACAGTCGACGCTCAGAGCGTCGCCCAATCGTGTTCTGCTTGTGGGTGGAGGATCCAGCCCTGATTGGCCGGAGCAGCAGATGATGGCGTTTGATCGTAGAAACAGGAAGTTTTCATCTCTGAGCTCCAGCATCCCGCTGCGGCTGAGAAACCACTGTGCGTGCTCAGTAGGAGGTTTCCTCTTTGTGATCGGAGGAGAGGAAGTGACAGAGGGAGACAAGGATGGGAAAAAGTCTGTCACCGCGGTGACATCCAAGCAGGTATGGCGCTACGATCCTCGCTTCGACCGCTGGGAGCCAGTGGAGTCCATGCTGGAGAGGCGGGAGCAGTTCGCCTGCTGCGTGGTGGAGGACGCCATCTATGCCATCGGGGGACGACACACGCGACCAGACGGCAACACACACGCCTCTGTAGCTTCTGTTGAGTTCTACGACATGGCCACAGGAGCGTGGAGGAGAGGAGCAACCATGCCTCGCCCCCTTTATGGCCACGCTTCGGCTGTGCTTGACAACCACATCTACGTGTCAGGTGGTCTCCCGGGCAACCAGGGCGGCAGTAACCATGGTGATAACCAGGAGGACCACAGAGAGAGTAGCAGAGAAGTCCTGTGCTGGGACCTCAAAGGAAAAGTCTGGGAGAAGCGAGCGTCCATGTCCATCGCAAGGTTCAGTCACCGCCTGGCAACCACCAACGGGCACATCTACGCCTTGTTGGGGATGTACGAGCCTTTCTGCGATATCGAAAAATACGATTCGCAGTTGGACTATTGGACCCGCCTCCGACCGCTTCTCATCGGCTCCTTCAACTACGGCATGGCGTCAACACCGTCTGGGAATCTGCTGGTGTTTGGAGGGAGGAGATGGAGCGACGGACAGGAGGTGATAGTGAAGAGTGTGTTGGAGTACGATACAAAGACAGATCGCTGGAGAGAGATCTGTCAGCTCCCCAGACCTCTCACTGGGACTGAGTGCACCCTGCTGCCTCTACCAGACTAACGTCCACATCGTGTAAGAACACTTTAACATGAAGGTGAAACAATTTCACTTGTTGGTGCAACATAATCTCAAAATGATGAGAGCTGAGCACACATGACAACATTTTAAGGAACTAAAATTATTTAGTTTCAGCGATGAAACCGCTGTTTCTAGTCCCGTCCCTTTAGAAGAGAACAGATGTGCATTATTCCAGGATATTTAGGGAAAACATTCAAACAAGTAAAATTGCTTAACCTACTTAAAGAAACAGTTTGACATTTTTGAAAACACACAATCGTTCTTCCAGAGAATCAGCTGAGGAGATTGATACCACTCACTAGTTAGGCTGTTTTCCCAATTCCTTCCCGTCTTTATGCTAAACTCTTTTACTTCTTATAGGAGTAGTTATAGGCTACATTTTGGGAAGTGAATTTTGCATTTAAAATTTGTTTATGAGTGTTGGATGAGAATATTAATATGGCTCTCATATCTGTCTGTTAAATATGATGCTAGAACCAGTTAGCTTAGTTTTACATAAAGCACATAACCTTTTGTAAAAACTTTTGATTATTAAAACAAAAATTGTGTAAATCAGTGAGCTTTAACCCTAACCCCAAAGCTAGGCTAGCTGTTTCCCCCTGCTTCAGGTCTTTATGCTAAGCTAAGCTACTATACTACTACTACTTGTGGGTAGTTTGACATTTTGGGACGTACACTTAATTCTCTTTCTTGTCAAGAGTTAGATGAGAAGTTTGATACCACTCTGTCCGTTAAATATGAAGCTATAGAACCAGGAGACGGCTACCACTTAGCATAAAGCATGTGACCTCCTGTAAAACCACAACTTGTTACTTTTACAGTTGAGTTTTTGTATGGATGAAACAAACAAGACATTACATGTTAATTAAGCTCTTTCCCCTGTTTCCAGCCTTTATGCTAAGTTAAGCTAGTCGTCTTCTAGTTTTAGCTAACGGAGAGGGCGGTAGAGATCTACTCATCGAACTCGCAAGCTAAAAAGGCGCATTTTATTGTCTTTATTTGTTTTAGTTTTTCAAGTGCATGTCCACGTATAATCACCCACTGATAGAACAGATTTTTGGAAAGGACTGAAGATGAAATTAAACTCATTAGCTTGTCTTTTTTATCACCTGTACTTTTAAGTTTTTAGCAGATACAGTTATTGAGAGCTCATTACAAGCAACCACCAGTGAAAAGTGATTCACATGGTGTTTTGTCAATATTCCTGTGACCGAATGTGCCAATGTTCAAAGAGCAGAAATAAAACAAGAGCTAAGGTGGGAGATAAAGGGGATTTTGAGAACCAGTAGAGGAGAGGTGAGGAGATTTAGTGGGACAAAGGTAATTCCTTAACAAATGGAGGAGGTTGAGCCAGGCTGCGGAGGAGGAGGATATCACCACAGAAGAGGGAATAGAGAAGAAGTCAGAACAGGAGATAAGGTGAAGGTGGAGGAGGACATATTTGTAATAAAAACAGCAAAGCTAAGCTGAATATTTTATGGAAGATAAAAAGTTCGATGCATGTGACATTCCTGTTTATTTACTATCGATGAATAATTTAAGTTTTCTATAAGATAGATATAGAAATAGAGGATATCGAGTGACCTTTTTGTCTGTGTTGTTTTCCATCTGCACTGACAACCAAAATGGACAAAGTCGGTTAAAGCTGCAGAGTAGCAAAAGCATTAGCAAGAAATCATATGCATGATTTGTGGGTAACCTGCTGGAGTTCATTATTCATGGATTTTTTTGTGCGTACTTCCATTTAATCCTGAATACATACTGTGTGCATAACCATTATTTATTTAACATGTTTTGAAGGTAATACATGGATTCAAAATTAATTTGGTGTCTCATCATATCCTGCAGTGCGTATTTTCAATAAAAAATCCCGACTTCAAAGCTTATACAAGCAATTTAAAATATTGTATATACAAATCATGGAGTGTATACTTTTATGTTGCCTATTATTGTCAAAACATTGTTGGATTTAATGTAGTTTTTTGCACAATTAAACATACCAATTGGTAATTATCATGCAATAATGATAAATCAAATCAACTCAGATCATAACCTACTGAAAAAAATCTGAAAACAATCATACATTTATTCAATTACCATTAAAAAAAAACAATAAAACTGAACTGCAAAAGTGAATAGCTCTGGTGTGTCTATCTCCAACATGTGTTAAAGTCTAGCTAGCCTCCTCTCCTCCTCACCGTCCACCGAAAGCGAAAACAAACCACAAATACACCTTCATCCAAATGACCACACTTTATTGATCCACTCCTCTTCTTCTTCCGACAGAACACGTAGAATGATAAATAAATACTGTTATTTTTACCATAATTTATAGATTGAACATTAAACAATCTTTACTCAACTGTCCATAAAAACCCTGATAGCATTAGAGAACATTATCCAAGACACTTAGTTTGCACTCTATAAAGAGAGATCTACTGTATCTAGAGATTTCAAACACAAAAACAGAAAAAGGAATATTGTGTTTATCTACAACAAAGACATGCTACTACAACCAACCACGGGCAGCAGCATAGAAAGAGCATTCAAACTGTGTTGTGTAAGGTGTGTGTTTGTTGGCGTGTTGTGTGCATGTCTTTGTGCGTACGATTGCTTTCATAGTTTTGTGCAGTGTCTCTGAGTATTAAGTCATTTTGGCAGCAGCGTACAAATAACAAACTAATATATTTTTTATTAGATCCATATTTCAATTCCTATGCAAATGTCACCTCATGTTCTCTATGTGGCATGCAGGACACAGAGAGCCAAATGGTCTCTGAGGAAAAATCCACCCTTAGAAACTTTTACACCGTTATATAAAATATAATCAATCTGGGATGTTCGGAAAGTTTCAGGAGTTATTTTGTACATGTTTATTACTTCAATTATAGGCTTTGTTTGTGCTTCTTGGGACGCTTTTCTATGGCGACCAGAACAACCCTTCCACTTGTCCTTGACTAATATACTTTTAGTTTTCATTTATCAAGTGTTAAAGCCTCTGAACACCCACACAGGTGTTTGATGAGAATTTATTATCACAAATCTCCATCTACCAATAAGAATGACAAAGGTGTAGTTTGTCCCGCCCTAACAGGAGACTCAGGAAGATGTTAATCATTTACAGTCACGCCCACACAGTCCTGAAGAGAGTCTAAATCAGCCAGATTAACTGAAATCACCTGTGTGGGTGTTCAGAAGAGAGACTAAAGCCACAGAAAATCAAAGAAAAAAATGAAACAGGCCCAGAAGCAAGAATGCAGTATTTGTTTCCCTGTGAAGGTATTTCTTGTTTGTATAATAACATGTTGTCTGCACTCTAGAAGTGGCAATGAACTGTCTTTTAAAAAGGTACTATATGTAATAATTTACGTGTTTGAATCGCTTTATATTGCCAATGTGTGTACGGATTGTAACGTAACTTAAAAACGGAGACCTTCCCCGACTTTCTCGGTTGCCTATAACAGCCTGTGGACTGATTTCTATGTAAAGGACTCAGGACTGTTTTGCTGGGAAAATCCAAAGACTATGATGTTTATGCGCGCTCCCGAGAGCCTCGCCTCTCTTCAGCTCCCCTAAAGTGCCAACAGTGTGCAGCTAACGTAGCAAAATACTGTCTCGAGTGCTTAAGCTATGGTTGTCCAGCTTGCTGTAACTTACAGTAGCTATGCAGCACGGATCTGTTTGGTTGCTTCATAACATTATAGCTGATAAAGTAATTTGCTAGGTGCAAGCTAGTTAGTATCATGGAGCCAATGGTCCAAATAAAATATAGGAACGTTACAGAACATTATGTAAGGGATAATGCCCGATGAGCTGTATATTATCAGGAATTAATGAACGATGTGGAGAGACGTCAGGATGCTGACTGCAGTTCACTTAACGGCCACAGGTGTCATTAATAACAAGGATCTTCTGAAAGTTACATATAGTACCTTTAAATTCAAATAACTTCATAAAATCTGCATATCAAGCAAACACAGATTAATATTTCTAAAAAAAAATTCTTATGACAACCAAAAGTCCTCAATCCTTGCATGTGTTCAAATTGCATTTTTTGCATTTTGTATTTTTACACAGAAAAACGACCGTTTGTCAACAAGATTAAGGAAAAAGTACTGGCCTGATTTTCATGAAACTTGATGGAAGGAGGTTGTAGCACGAGCCAAGAAAGAAACCACTACATTTTGGAGTGGATCTGAGTCAAAGGGTGGATACACGCATTATATTTCACTCATGGAAATGGCCTTGAGTGCCCTTCTAGCTTTTAAAACCGATCTCTTTGCGGCCATTATGGACAAGAAGAACTCTTTCAATGTACATATGGGCACATACTGTATAGCTTTTAAGCATTGTTATCAGACTTGAAAGAAATGTGACCCTATCCTTTATGTGATATCATGACATTGGGGATTGTGATCAAAGACATCACGGTATCTTTATGCAGATTCGAGAGGCCTTGTTTGAACATGAGTCGGTTTTTATGGAGATGTAAACTGCATAAAACAACATTGAAGTGTCATGCATTATAATGTTTAACTGATGATGTTTGATGTGTTCAAAGGGATGTGATTTAAAGGAAACATTTAGGCCCAGAAATGAATTAATGAGCTCTAACAGAGGCAGCTGATGTCGAATGTCAAATTAAATGGTATCAACGACTATATTCTAGGACAAGTCTCCCTGGAGGTAAAATGATACTGAGAGTGGAAATGAAGTGACAGCATGACGAGGAATCCTGGCATCAGATCAGTTTTGTGCAGGAAAACAAAAAATACCACAACATGGGCTTCTAAAATGCAAAATACACGATCAGTAGCTGTTTGAAAATAGTCTTAAAAGTGTTTTTTTAGGGTGGACTTTTCCTTTAAATGGGTCTTATTCCAGGAGGCTATCGAGTGTGCATGCTTCAGGTCCAGCCCAGCACAGTACAGTACGTATTTCTACCAAAACCAGCACAAACAAAAGTCTCTAAAACTAGAAACTGAGATTTAAAAAAAGACCTGTGCTAATTGTTCTCTGCTGTAACACTCACTGTACAGAAAATATCATCATAGACATCAAGTATAAGGCTTGATAGAGTACAATGTATGTCACTCGGTGGCTATGAGACACTGTGCGGTCGGTATAAACATGGCACAACAAGCAGGATGAAATACTGAGGCGTGATGGCGGCGGCTCGTGAAGACGCTATATTCTGAGGTCCTGATGAAAGTCGTCCAAAGTATTTATAGAGCACAAAAGCTAACATGTAATACTTAAGAGTGAGTTTATCGTCCGCCCCCGAGCCAGCTGGAGTGGCATAACCAATCAGCTCGTGGATTGATGTGACGTGAGGGCCACTCGGGCGTCTCCTCAGATAGCCGTCATGTTGCACTTGTACACTGCGGCAGCTGAAAGCGTATCGGGATGTGGAGTCAAGTTGTCCCTACTCTCCCCCTCTTGACAAAGTCCATCACTGATCGCGACCCTGATGCGTCAAAACATCCACTGCTGTTTGTTCAACTCTTTCCGGAATCAGGAGATGAGAGCAACTCGAGCATGTGTGAGTGTGTGTGTGTGTTTCACTCGTCAGACGTGGGTCTCGATGTAGGAGTGCGTGTGAGCGAGCGAGGGGGTGAGGGGCGGGCCGGGGTCGGATTCAGCGGTCGGGTCTGGCTCCTGAGAGAACAGCTCCTGATAGGCTCGTTTCCACTCCTGGAACTCTGCCGACGACAGCTGGGGATTGGCCAACAGCCTGTCAATCAGCGCTAGCTCCCCCTCCCTGTCCTATGGGGGGGATGCAGAAACACAGGAGGGAGGGGGAGGGGGGCACTTTTTAATTTTTATATTTTTAAACCACTAAACTTTAAAACGCAGACACACGTGAAGCAAGACACACACTTAACGGGATACACTAAGTTTAGGAGAGAGTTAGGGAGAATTCACAGAGACCATCCATTTGTTCTTGGTAGATTAACTACAACTAATAATGTTACATTTTAAGTTCATAAAGGGTTAAGAAGTAACAAATTAAATTAATAATGATTAATCCTTTATCAATGTTTCTTTTTTTTTAGATATGAGCCATCGGTAAGAACAATATTTGGGTTTGGGATTATCAAAATAGTTGCCAGTTAATTTTTTGTCAATCTACTAACTGATTAATCGACTAATTAGTTCAGCTCTACTTGGGTAGTTTAATTTATAATAAGTATCATATTGTATGAACTGTTCGTATGTATTGTGCATAAATTATAATTTATTAAGTAACTAAGGGCCTTTAGACACCGGGGGTGTTTTTTTCGTGCGATTAATTTCCATTTCAACATGTTTTTAAAACTGTTGTTTTTGTCATGAGTACGTTCACACAGAATGAGAATAGTACGCGCCGAAAATGTGATGTCATTTTTTTTGGAAAACAAGGTTGATTTTTCAGAGCTTTTTTTGCACTGCAAATAAAGACATCAACCAATGAGGTTGTACAGAACGTGTTGAGTTGCACCTATATTTATGAAACAACAACACAGAGTCGTAGTCCGAACTGAATAAAGATGCAAACTTTATTACTCCTTTCAACCTTGACAAATCCAGCGTAGACCAGATCCACTCCTTCTGTTCTTACCTTTCACAATAAAAGCCCTAGACACATAATATTCACAGGCTAGTATTTCGCGTTTTTGTGTTGTTTATTCATCACATCACCGGTGTGTAAAGGGCTTTACGTGGCAAAAAATCTATTTCATAAAGGCATCAACCAATCACATTGTACGGAATGGATATATTCAAAATGTACACTATATTGTAGTCTATGAGTTGCATCCATACTTATTAGGATTATAAAACAACACAGAGACTCTGTAGTCCGAACCAAGACAGCAAACTTTATTACTCCTTTCATACTTGACAAATTGCAGCACAGACCAGACCCACTCCTTCTGTTCTTACCTTTCACAATTAAAGCCCTAGACAAATACACTGCATAACTGATTACCGGAGGCAAATTCAATCAGAGCTTTCGCTAAAAGTAAACTCAATAAAATAGCTTACAGTAGTTTATTAACTCAGACAGATGCTGCTCTGGGTCAATAGGATCCCAGTTTTGATTAACCTTTTATTAAACAAGTGTTGTAACTGTCGCAAATAGTTTTGAAGCAAAATATTTGCAGGTGAGTATTTCACATTTTCGTGTTGTTTATTCGTCACGCTCCCAGTGTGTAAAGGCCTTAAAGCTATAAATGTAGTGAAGTAAAAAGTACAATATTTCCTTCTGAAATGTAGTGGAGTAGAAGCAAAAAGAAAAGACTTAAAGGTAAAGTACAAGTACCTCAAATCAGAACTTAAGTGCAGTACTTGAGTTTATGTACTTGAGTGAATGTACTTCCATTCCACCACCACTGATTGAAGCTCGTTTTGGTTCAATTTTGAAACATAAAAGATATACAGAGAAAATACGCCTTTGTTGTTTCCACAGCAACCACTGCGGATAAGCCGCTGCTGCCTGAACACACAGACACAACCCGATACCCACCAGGGTCACATGGACGACGTTGGCGTCTACAGTAAGCTCTCATTATTTGACATCACGGTACGTTTCATCCAAACTCCCCCCTTAAAACAACTTGGTGTATTCCTTTAAGAGACACCAGACAGGGAACAAACATGTAAGCCTCCTCCACCCAACCTGCAACCAGCAGACACGTGCAGCCAAAGCCACAGACTCCTCGCAAATAAAACTACTGTAGCTACACGCACAAGCGACAAAGAACCCCCCCTCCTCCCCACACGCCCTCGCCAACCATTCCCGCCCACGTACACGCAAGAAGCAACAAAGATACAGACTCTCTGTAGAGACAAAAAAGAAAACAGCCACAACACAGGCACCCAGCCCAGAGACAGAACCGCTGCTCATATAGCATAAAGCCACAGATGGCTGCTCGACAAAGCTCTCAAACCAAACCGAGGAGACAGACTGAGACAGATGACATCACTGGAACTAACAAGACAGAGACAGTGTGTATATATGTGTGCACATGTGTACATCAGGGTCAGAAAATCAGGGTGTGTTACAGCTAGAAATGCACATTGAAGTGTCCCTCTACAAAATAAAAGGTTTCACTTCACCCTGCTCCCATTAAATGAGCTTAGGTGCATCTGTGTGTGAATATAGGCCAAGAAAAACACACTATGACAAAGGTAATTCTTTCAGTTCACACTGGATAACAAAACAAATAGATTTTCATCAGAAAATGACGAGATTCAAGTTGTGAGTTGTGTCAGAAAAACGCCAACCTCACACAAACTAAAGCATTCAAAAGAAAACTTCACAACTGAAGGGGTGAAAGAACGGCTTGTGAACAAAGAACGGGGGATTATTGCATCATTTTTCTTCTGCAAGGATTGCAGCAGAACAGTGGGATATCAGATATGAGTGAGATATGAGGTGTATTGCAATTTAAAGTTAAAATCCTTAAGATCTTCATGAAATAGACTCCTATTTAACTATTGAATGGGTTTTTATGTCCAGTAATGCCTTCACACACAGAAGAGATTCACAGGAAACGATGCAGCGTTCACATTAAAAGTTTTCAACTGGTGAAACACAGCCTGACTTTTTTGTTTTGTGTATCACTCGCAGGAAACTCAATGTCGAAACCATAGATTGTATATACGAAGGGTCGTAGTCACTGTGACATCACCCATTGGTTTGTGGACTGCTGTTTTAAAAGCCTTGAGTGCTGCCTTTTTGCAACCAGAAGTGACACGAGAGGGTGGAGCTAAGTACAACCAAATGCTTTAGATGATCAAAATGCTAAAATTAACTTTCATGAACTGAAAACACACTGTTAAAGGGTTAAAGTTGTAAGATGAAAACCTCATAGACTTCTATACAATCAGACTTCTTTTTGCAACCAGAGGAGTCTGACAAGACAAACAAGACAATGGTCATTTTCAGCATTTTTCAACAGCAGATCAGTTTTAAGTATTGCAGGAGGTAACTGAACAAGAATAGCGTGCCCCGCTGTTGTGTGGAAAACTACTCGCACCGTGTGCAGCATGAAATCAGATAACAGTGACAACCAATTTTGGAGTTTGTTTGGCTGCACTGTAAACAGACACCGAATGCTCTTCTGTTCAACGTATCCTCACACAACGGTTCGTATGATATCTTACAAAAAAATATTCTTCATGTTTTCCTACGAATGTCCAGCGACACGTGTCAATTTCCGCTTGTTACATTCAAAATAAACTTCAGTCCTCATAGGAAACAACTTGGTTATGGTTTAGGAAAATATCGTAGTTTGGGGTTAAAATAACTGCAGAAGTGGCGTAGCTTAAGTACGTAACTTACAAATAAATCAATGTTGACTTCTGGCTTCACACGGGACACGGACGCCGTGTCCTGGGCGAAAGTCTGGTGTTTGTGTCGTCGCTCTTTATACTTCCTGGTTCACGATTATGTGGATTACATATAAATTGATTTTGTGGGTTATATGCAAATTACAGTGTATTATTTTTTGTAGATATAGCTATGAACGGTGTATGAGAACAGCCAGTTGCTGCAAGTGATAAACCTCACTTGTTGATACCACCAGTAGCGTGTGTCACCAAACCAACCAGGATGGAAATCTTAAGGATTAGAACTTTAATATAAAACAAATCTTACTTGAAAAAAAGGTTTATTTGAAATTAAAAAATAATAATATAACGCCTCAAAAAAGGACTAACAATTTAATTCGTATCTTGATGTTCCAGCTTATTTATGTGTGCATGATATCCATGTATATGTGTGATTGTATGAGTGCACGTTTATGCCTATATAGTCCCTACACATGTGTCTTTGTATGCGAACCAACCTTCAGCGTGGAGGTCAGGATGCGGAGGCGGTGCAGACGATCGTTGAGCTGAGGGTCGGCGGCCCGTCGGAGGAACGACTGCCTGCATTCCGATTGGCCTTTGTCCGACCCGCGACCCAGGGGACACACCCCGCCCTGCTCGCACGCACGAAACAGGTCGCCCAGGGATGCACCCTCGCTGCCGCCTTCAGAGAGAAACACCCAATCACACATTGAGTGACGATTTAAACCCTCCTTCGCTCTTCCATTCACTGGCGTCACATGATTTGAAGCTAAAGAGCTGTCAATCTGATTAGACTGAGTTATGGCTCAGAGCAACCACTGGAGGACAGCAGCACACACCTCAACACGTCTACTATAATGACTTGTATTATTAATGACGGCAAAGTCTTCTCTCTTTCCCTTCAGCCTCAGGGATGTCCTCTCCACTTTGGCGGTTTGATTTCCTCCGCTTGGCTGATTAAATGAGAATTCACAATTCATTGTTTACTATTTTAGTTTGGCACTTTTCTTTCTGTACGCCGCAGGGCTCACCTTGGCAACCAGTGCTCCATTGTCTCATTAGCCTCATTAGATGAGTGTATTACTGGAGTGTGTGTTACCCTACTCAATAGTGATTTAAATGGAAATGTGTCTGCCTGAGAGCGTTTTTATTTCTGGCACATACACTGACGTCAACGTCTTCACCTTAAAATAATCTTTTATTCCGTCTCTGGTGGCTGTCATTCAATGTGAGACACATTTTTCCGCTCTCGCCTGACGTCTGTCCGGCCGAGCTATACACGTCTCTCCTCTCATCTGAGTCCACGTGTTTTCACAGTACATAAATGTTCCTGATTAAACTCACCGTTGTGTGTTTGCTGTTCTTCTTTCGCAGGGGGCGCGAGCAGAGTGTGTAGGTTGCTGTCTCGTGGCAGTGTGAAGCTGCGGGGTTTCCCTCCCTGGGTTGCCATAGGAATCAGCCTCTGCATCGCCATGGGCAACGGGACATTCCTCTGTGCAGGGAGAGTGTAAACGGCTCCGGCCATCATCATACTCCCTCCGCCGGGACCGGGCTCGGCAAAGACGGCGTCCTCTGTAACGCAAAGACGACGAATGACAAACAGTTTACATTTACTGCGCTCTGTTCAATCCAAAATAAACAACAACTAAAAATATTCAATATTCAACAACTATTTCTACTGACAGTCTGGCAGTGTTCATTTGTCTTATTTCTTGATCATTTTGGGCAGACAACACTTGAAGCAGAGACGTAGTGTGTGTGCTTTGGGATTGTTCTCTCCTTGTTGATGTTACTGTGTTGACTGCTTTGTGTCATTTGTTTGATTTATTAACAGCTAATGGCTCACTTATTTAAACTGGCATTTGTGTCACTTTGTGCTGTCTAGTGTTTGTAATTTTGTGTTTTTTTAACATCTGTTTTATTGATTGTTTTTTATTGTTTTTATTAGGGCTGTCAATGTTAACGTGATAATTACACGTTACCGCAAATAGTTTTTAACGCCACTAATTTCTTTAACACATGAACACAACTTGCGATTTTGAGGTTGTAGCGGCTCAGTTTTAAAGCCAGAGTGAAGAAACTGGCATCATAGAAAACCGTGTCATACTAGCTAGTCGCGAAGAAGGCTCCAAACTTGCACTAAATTTTGTCTAGGAAAAAATGGTAGTTTTATGTTTTTTTGTATTAATCTTTATCGCGTTCTATGAAATGTATTATACTAAATAAACACATTATTATATTATATTATTATTATATTATCATTACCATTATTTATGTATTGTTTGTGTTAATTTCCATATTTTTGTGTTTTGAAAATTAAATGGTGCGTCTCTAACGGTTTATCCTCAAATCAAAATTTTAAATAAAAAAAATCAATATTTGGTGCAGAGTTATACAAAAAAAAACTTTGTTACTTTATTACTAACAAAACATTTTTAAACATTTAACTATATCTTGTGTCAGCTAAATTCTCTATGGAGTGATGACCTCTTTGGAAGAAGACCATCAATCACACCAACTGCAAACGTACGACAAACCAGTGCAATACATTTGTCATAGTCACATATCAACATGTTATTAGTATGTGTAGCTTACTGCGTTACACTTATCCTCTTTGGCAACTTGGAAACTTGGGATATTACTTAAAAATCTTTTTTTATCGTGCAGCGGAGAGAACATTTTGTCCTCCAGATGGTTATAGGAGTCTTTGAGGATTCTAGAAACACCTTCAGAACGGCAGTAAAAGTGCACACAGTATTTAGTTTTTGGAAAATCTGATATTTGGCTCTGTGACCTGAATGAAATTATGAAACTCTGTCACCCTATAATAGTATCAATTCAATCGTTTTATATAAAAAGGAGATGGTCATCAGCTGGTTGGATCCATGAAGCATCAGGTGTATTCGTGTGTTACCTAGTGGTCCAGTTTGTAGGTAGTGCAGTCCAGCCTCAGTCAGCGGCGTCTCAATCAGGTCCTGCCAGGAACGTCTCTGAGATGAGGACGAGCGGCCCGGAGACCCCGTCTCACTGCTGCCCCCCGCAGGACTGGACCGGTACTACAGGGAACGGGAACGGAGACAAACAAGTATCTGTCAGTAATGATATTCATGATGACTTTAGTTTTCCTAATGACCAGAGGTTAGAATTAAAAGAGCAAAAATCACCCATGTGTCTTCAGTTGATCATGGTATAACTTTTCTTCTATAACTTTATTGTTTACTGTACGTAAGTGCAAACATCATTAACGTTATGTATTTTATTTGAATATGGACCCCAAGAAGAGTAACTAACGGGGATCCCAAAAAACAACAATCCACAGGAAGAGGGCTCATATCTCATTCACAACCGCTTATTAGTAGTAAAAAAAATATATTTGATATAACTGATATTATTCTGATGTGGCTGCTTCACTCCACTTCCCATGAAAAACAAATAAAAAAACCTGCATATTTGTGTATAATTTGTATGTATTTTAAAAACTCCTTTCTCTCTCTGGATCTGGTGAATTTAAAGAATTATAAATAAATTAAATATTCCTGAATAAAAAAGTCCTGGAAAAACATACTGAGAGGCAAATTCACAAAAGGATTGTGAAGCTTTTGTGGACGCTAAACCGGCATCAATATGACAAAAAGAATCTGTGTCGTTCTCAAAGCACCCGCAAAGGGTGAAATGGACCCCTAACTGCACTGCCAATATATTTAAATTAGATAATATGCATACATTTAGCTTTCTATGCAAAGGAGCCTCATTGAAAAAACAGTCCACTTAACAAAGATCAGCGCTGAAAGCCGCACGCAGTTACACTGAAATTCATAGCATCTTCAGAGAGTTGGTGGGAACTGAAGTGCATTTATAAGGAGCGTTCGCTCTAATTCATTTATTTTCGGAAGCAGTGACAGGATGCAATAACAGCTGTATCAGGAATGAATAAAGCTCCCCTACATGTCATTTTTGAAAATACATGAGACAAAAAAAACAAGATTTAAATAAGCAGGTATTTGATAATCTAAAAACAAATGCCTCAAATGTCTCAAACACTTCTTAAAATAAGAGAACGGAATTAATATGTTTCTCATTAATGATGTATTATTTCACCCTCCAGCATATGTGTGCTATGCGGTGGGTGCAGAGGCGTATATGGGCACAATGACAGGAGTTAAATGAGCCCGTATCCAAACCGAGGCTGGTCTATAAAAATAAAAAAAAATAAAAAATCCACTCAGTGTGTCGTTGCACGTTGAGTCCCTGACTCTCCCCCCTCAAGCGCATTTATACTTTGCCACATGGATAACTGCAATCAGATGCAAAAAAAGGGTAAATTGCACTTAGCTGCAAAACTTTATGGGCGTGTTTGCGCTGTAATATCATTAGCGCAATATCTTTAGTGAATCGGACCTTGAGACGAGGCAGACAGCGGTTGCAAATGATGCACAAATCATGGTGCTCTCAGCGGCCGCAATCCGTTCTTTGTGAATTTGTCCCTGAGACTTTAACGTCATAGACTAGGCTAGCAATGGGGGCTAACAATTTACATTTCATCTAATCCAAAATAAGGAGGGTTCATTCTCTGGGGAACATGAATGTAAGGCAGCTACATTTTGGCCTGAGGGTGGCGCTACAGGAAAGGAAAAGGCGGACATACAACATATTACTGTTAATTGTCTGGGGACCATGAATATTTAGAGCAACATGAGTTGTTGAGATATGACACGCACCTCTACAGTGTCACATCTGTACTGCACGTCGCTGCTGTTGCTGCCCCCTGGTTTCCTCCCGCTGTGCGTGGTGCC
>CAKAOI010046338.1:0-107106 GCA_916701655.1 Sebastiscus albofasciatus
TGTAATGTTAAATAACAGTCCTGTCTATTTCCTCACCTTTATTTGTCCAGCTTTGTTGTCTTTATCCCTAGCTGTTTTTTTTTTCTATTTCTGTCAACGTTTAGAAAGATGTCTAAAAGCCAGAGTCAAATTCCTTGAGAGTATGTTATTAGCAATTAAACTGATTCTGAATATCTTTTCATGCAATTTAGTGCACTCAAATGAGAGTCCACAAGAGAGGACACGAGTCATCTATCTATATGTCAGTACCTTGCTTACCTTTCTGTGTAGCTGAAGGCTTCGGGCTCCCACTCTGGTACCTGGAGACAGATCTGTCTCTGTCTTCAGGGCTGCTCTGGTTTCTAACCGCAGAGTCGAGCCACACACCTCTCCGTGTCTGTGACTGAATGAAGCAGCTCAGCACTGGAGCCTCGGCTCTCCTGAGGAAGCTCAGTCTGGATACTGTTGACACCGTCCTCTGCGTGTGGATGAGCAACCTGACTTGTGTGAGTTTGCATTGCTGTAGATTCCGGTGCAGGGATTTCAATATCTGCGTGTAAGCCATTATGTCCTCTGTGAGATAAGTTACCTGCACAGCAAGCTAGCAAACCCACTTAGCAAAAGCTGTACAAACTGGTATATACCTACTGCAGGCTAAACTAATATAAAGTGACTTATTATACATACATTTCATATCATGAAATGCACAACAAACCACTAACTAACTAACATACTCCTGTGCTACACATGACATACGCGGCCTCTGTCAAGAATCAAGTCGTGGTATTTGTGTTTGTGAGGCGCACGCGTTTGTCGTCACGCACCCTAGGAATCATGGGAGATTGAGTTTTTTAATTTAGCACCATGTAGAAGGCCCTTATAATGAACAGAAACAGTCTACACACATTCACAGACTGGTAAGAATACATTCATTGTATTAATGATAGCTGTTAGTAATATTAAAGTGAAAGGTAGGTCTATAAAAACTTTCTAACATCCTACTAACCTAGGCTATATAACCTACAAGGACTACAAACTGGGGTCCTTGAGGACCTCAAGAAA
Source organism: Sebastiscus albofasciatus (assembly GCA_916701655.1). Taxonomy (NCBI): domain Eukaryota; kingdom Metazoa; phylum Chordata; class Actinopteri; order Perciformes; family Sebastidae; genus Sebastiscus; species Sebastiscus albofasciatus. The sequence goes on from CAKAOI010046338.1 coordinate 1,042, forward strand.
AAAAACAAAAACAGGTTATTATAAGAAACAGCCATCATAACAAAATGTTAAGTTATTCCTTCTCAAAAAATTATTCGTCAAAGCCAGCTGAAGAAAAGTAAAAAGCGATTATTATTATTATTTTGGGGAATGTTACAGTTAAAGGGACTGTTTGTATTAGAATTAGAAATGCTTGTTTACAGCGACACCTGAGGCCTTTAAGTCAACGAAAGTCAGTGCTAAATGCTCCACTAAAAGTGACACTAAAGTGACATTTTTTACATTTTATGTTTTCTTATGTTCTTATGTTAAATGTTCAGTTATATTTTCTGTAAATTTAACTTACCAACATAAATGGGGAGTTTCACTACTATAGGAATTCTGGTGATGTAATACTAAAGCCTTTACTTAGGTATTTGTTTACTTGCATAGCATTTTAGCATTTAAGCATAAAGTATTCCTAATCTAGTCTATTCTTAGTACTAATAGAGGGATCAGCATATCAAATATTCAGAAATTATTTAATATGAACTCCAGAGACCTAGATTTTTAAAACCCACAAATTTCCCATAAGAAATATTGAGTACATGAACTCAGTATCCTCAAGGCCCCTGAAAATATGATGTTACTGACAAAATAAATCATCACAATAAAATCAGTAAACATTAGTTTATTGAAAACATTCTGTCCAGCATTTTCTGTTATCAAATAAATATGCAAACGGGTTAAAAAAAAAAAACTACAATGAAATGAAGTTTAACAAAGACAAAGGAAGTAAACAATGTTCAGACATCAGTGAAAGTGTCAGTAAATAAACATTAGTTGATGGGGTCAGTAGAATCATGTTTATGCACCCATTTTGTGAAGTTTAACATGACTTTATTTCAAACATTCAGTTTTTTCATCTTCTGAACAAGGCTTTCTGTACTTGTCTGGATATAAAAACAACCTGATATTCTACTGTAAAGAAATGACATCAAAATAAGAAATATAATGTGAAATCAGCAGCTGAAATATGCAATTTCATATTTTGATGGTTACACGAAAATTATTTAAAAAACCTGATTCTGTTTTTTTTTTTCTCCAAGAACAACTTTACATTAAAGGTACTCTATTTATTTAAAAAAAAAAAAAAAAAAAAAAAAAAGTTTCAGTCCCGTATCTGAAATGACCAGTGCTCCGTGTCAATCCCAGCCACTTGTGGAGCACAGGTATAGGGGAAAATTGCACCTCTGCGGTCCCAAAGCAAAGACGAAAAACTTGCACCACAAACTTTTTTTTTCTCATCACAACACTCTACATTGGTAAAGTTGCTCAGGGCAACAAGTTCACTCAAGATGCAAGGGAGAGAAACCTTAGCTCCGAATGCTGTCAAACTTGGCAAGATGCAGAGGAATGATGCATCTGTCTGATGTATCTGCAGAGAAATGAAAACACTATTACTTTGAGTCTGTTCTGGGCCCTACACTTTTCTCATCTGCTGCCTGGGCTGCTTGTGATCGAATTGGTTCAGACTTCTTTAATTACTGAGCTGTCTACCTTTATCTGTATGCTGGCAGATGAGTTTGTGACTGTGTGTGTATGTATGTGTGTGTTTGTGTTCAAGAGAGAAAAGAGAGGTATTTGTGTGAACACTTTTAAATATCTCTGACAAGTGTTGGCAAAATAATAAAACATAGAGACAACACACAGACATGAGCGCAATGTGTGTATAGAAAAGAAACATTTGATTCAGTATGTGCAGAAATATGGGTCTGTGTATGATTGTGTGTGTTTAGGAAAAGGGGAGAGCATGGAGGTAAATAATAGCACCTGATTCAACAGTTATCAGGCCATTAAATAGGCGTTATCAGTCGCTGTAAGCGCCATAGATGTGGGTCATTAGGGGCCTACTACACCTACTACGTTGTAAAAGTGAAAGTGAAACTTAAAAGCAACACGTTCTCACATGTTGTAAAATTGAATGAAACGTCACATTTTGAATACAAACAAAAAAGGCTTCTTTAGGTTTAGGCAACAAAAGTACAATTTCTTTAGGTTTAGGAAAAAACCCAGTTAGATTTAAGCAATAAAACTACAATATATTTAGGTTTAGGCAATAAAACTACAACTTCTTCAGGTTTAGGTTAAAAACCCAGTTAGATTTAGGAAATAAGACTACAATATATTTAGGTTTAGGCAATAAAACTACGACTTCTTTATGTTTAGGCAATAAAACTACAGCTTCTTTAGGTTTAGGGGAAAAAAACAGTTAGATTTAAGCAATAAAACTACAACTTCTTTAGGTTTAGGCAAAAAAAACCCACTTTGTTAAGTTTGGGGAAAAACATTGTGTTTTGGGTTAAAATGATAATAGGAACACAACTACACATTGTTGGTTTCACAAGGGATGCGAACTCCAGTCTCCTGGATGCACCTTTCATAATTCCTACGGTCACTAGAGGTCGCTGTCGTGTTCTTTTATACCTTCTTTCGGTGATTTATCATGTGAATAGATGATAAAACCTACTAGTGGGTGTAGTAGACCCCTACTGACCCACATCTATGGGGCTTGACTGATAATGCCTAGTTAATAGCCAGTCTAACAGTCTAATCGGCTGATAATACATACATGAACAGAAAATAATGCACACGTAGATGGTAAATACCATAAAAAGTGACACAGTAAGAAGAAAATAGGAGGTCGAATAATGACAGAGTGTATATGTGTGTGAATTGTTTGTCATTGTGCTCACAGCTGATCTACTATTCTTACCTTCCTTATATATATTGCAGGTTGTTTTTCTTACAAAAGCAGCCTGCCAACAGTGAGCGTTATTAGAGTGTGAGGCTGATCCGTCCCCTCTGCAGTATATAAGGGGTTAATCTCATCAGGACAAGCACAAAAAGTCAATTATCTTGTCTGTCAGGTACTTGTGATTATTTGAACCGTTTGGGTCTCATTTTATTGTCCTGCTTGGTGAAACAAGTCCTTTTGGTTTCTCTAAAGCAAATCAGCTGCAACAAATAAACCAACATCTATATATTATGAATGTGAGACATGGACAGTTTGAGGACACACTAAAGGGACAAAGGAAATGTTGACCAAAAGCCAATAAAACAAAGAAAGAAAAGGTGAAGCTTTATTGTTATTTATTTTACAAAGCATCAGTAAAATCAGCCCTGAAAGATAATCTGAGTAACTGTAAAAACTGTCATCCTTTCAGTTTGCCCTACAGTATAAAAGTCTGTTTCAATACAAATATATTAAGCTCCTACAGTAGAAGAGAGTTAGAAGACAAACAGACTTGAAGTATTTGCCAAAATAACAAAACAAGTATTCTTTGTCCAAATAAAAATGCCTGTCAAAAAGTTATATTTAAAAGGGAGTTTTAAAGTGTTAAAATGAAAATGGTGAAATTCGTTTGCTTAATTCTCTTTTACCTAATGATTTGCAACAACATGCAATGCAATTAATTCATTTTGAAGATGCTTCTATTTCACTACTCTTTATGTCCTATGACTTATGTATTAGTAGATTGGGGCTTTTCATATTTTAATGTTAGTATGTTAATGTTTGGATGGATATAAAAGAAGCATGCACAAACCACACAACTCGGCCTCAAACTGTTATCCAAATTAAACTGCTTCTGGTTATTCCAACAGCTTTAAATCTAATTAGGTTAGTAATTAATTCCAATTTTCTAATGAAATAAATATTCCTAGATTTGACAAACAGCAAGCATCTATAATTTGCTATAAAAATCATAATGTGTATGCTACTCATTTTAAAAATGCATGCTTAAAAATTAACTTGAAGATGTTTGATCACATTAATTTAGTTATCAGTGAGGAGTCTATGACAATGACAGATATGTTTCTGACTAACATCCCAAATTGAATGTTTAATAATGATAATCATGATCATTCTAACGGTCCATTTCTTTCCAGTGAGACAAAAAAAAATCTGGATTGTGTTCATCTCTTAATACATATTCAGTATCCTTTCGTCAAAGTGTCCCTTCATCATCATCATCATCATCATCATCAGCATCATGCTGGTGTAAATCTCCGCTCCGCTTTTTCATATGTCAGTGACGCCCGTTCGTACTGATCCAGGATTGCACTATTCTCAAGAAGTCTACATGATGGAGACAATGCAACATAATGTAGAACATAAGCAGACACACACACACAACAGGACAGCACATTTTTCACACTAAAAAGACAAAACAATAGGTAGCACTTTATATGACTGCTCCATTATGTGCGAGCATAAAGCTGCAAGCGTGAACTTCTAGAGCTCTGCATTGAAAAGTAACTTTTTAACAAACAGATTCCTCTATATCTGAAATGTATTCATCAATTTTTTTTTAATACTGAATCATCATCATTGTGCTTATTGCAACCTCATGAAAGCACAGTCGTGGAGCATACACATGAACTGTTACACACAGGCATAACTATTATGCTTCACAATTAACCAAACACAAAATCAAATACTACAAGTGACAGAAACCATGCAAAACTACAGAGGAATTCAATATAAGTGTGTGGTCAGTAAAGATTTGTAAATTACAAAGAGATGTCAATCTCAATGTGCTTTCTTTAGTGTGTGCAAAAATCCCACTGGTCTAATGTAGATTGCATCTGCTTCACAATTTGTGCTTTTATGTGGACTTAAAGGAACAGTGCGAAGCATTTTGGGGGATCTATTAGCAAAAATAGAATATAAAATTCATAACTATGTTTTCATTAGTATATAATCTCCCTAAACTAAGAATCACTGCGTTTTCGTTAGCTTAGAATGAGCCCTTCATATCTACATAGGGAGCGGGTCCTCTTCACGGAGTCTGCCATGTTGCTATGTCATGTTTCTACAGTAGCCCAGGATGGACAAACCAAACAGTGGCTCTAGAGAGAGCCTTTCACGTTTTTATATTACCTGAAGGCCACCGTAGTTCTCCGACACACTTGTGAAACTGCGGAAATGTGAGCCACAGAGTGTAAAACCGTGGTACCGTCAGCCACCGTCTGACTTCGGTTGCTCCTAAAGTAGTGTTATCATGGTACGGATGGCCTCTGAGCGAGGCGAACGGAGTTACCACGGTTTGCACTCAGCGGCTCAGGTTACTGCAGTCTTGGAAAGGGAGGTATGAGCGGAGGGGTACTCGGTTGCAATCTGCAACCACACCACTTGATGCCGCCAAATCCTACACACTGTACCTTTAATAAGTGACTTTACATGATTGATATGAATTATTGGCTGTAGGCCTACTGGGAGAAAAGTGCAGAGGTTAGACATATCATTTGATAACAGCTTCAACTAAAGATGATTGAAAAAGTCCATGCTAATGAATATCCACTGAGTGAATGTATGTCCTCGGGAGGGCATACAGTAAACTTGAGCATCACAAAGACTTCAAACAAACTCACTGGGAGGACAAGATGGCCGCAAGCAAGAAAACCATCTTGGTGAAAATGAACAAATAAAAAACATAAAAAAATATAAACCCGCGCAAAAATCACAGAAAAGGAAAAAAATAACTTACATAGAAAGTATATACTGACTGGGCAAAATGATGACTACACAACAACATATAAAGATTGTGATTGTTGGATAAGGGTGCTTACCTTGAGATTGTCTCTTAGACCCTAGTTGTGTTGTACTCTGATTCATGTTTGCTCAAAGAGCCAATGAGGCAGAACCTGAAATGTCACGGCTCTTTCATTTAATATCAAACTCCTTTTGCATAGAGAGGTCAGAATGCATAATGTGCTACACAACAGCAGTAAACTTCATTAGTGCTTTGCTAGTCTCTGGGAGCCTCGCATGCAGACTTGTAGAAAAATGAATAAACAGTCAAGAACACTCTGGAAAGAGCACATAGAAAGTGCATGCAGGAAAGTATTTTCTCCAAAAAATGTACCTTCACATAGTGTTTTTGTAAACATATACAGTTACTTTTCAAGCAGTCAAGGTGCAAATACACAGTAAAATACTCTTTTTTCTTTTTTTTTATATAAAATCTTGTTCATGCCAAAATGTTGAGCTTGTAAGTCATATATTTTCAGTATCACAGTTAAGAGTAGAAATGCATATTTTATAATAATTTGCATCCATGTCAATGAAGTTAGTCGTCTCTATGAGGCACCGATTCAAGCCCTTGTGTTAACAGTCAAAACTGGACTGATTGAATTATTATCTTCAAAAAATGAGGTCTGTATTTGCTTAAAGAGCTCTGACAAAACCTCAAAAGTACAGTAGAGATTAAGCTTTTGAGGGGAAAACTAGCAGGGGGCGCTTGACATGTTCAAGGATGAGCATGCAAGAAGGGGGGCAAATTTCATCATAATTTAGCCCTTTGTGGAAAAAAAAGTTTTTAATGATAAAAAAGGGGAGAAAGAACAAGGATCAATGCAAAAAAAGAAGCTTATCGTAATCTTAAAAAAAGTAATGAGAGGAAGAACGCTAAAATAAGAGGAAAACAGAAATAAATGTAGGCCTAAGTATCCCACACACATTTCCCCATAGTTAACTCTACGGTTGTTGTTCTTTCCTCATCAGAAATCTATGGATACTGACCGCTGTACTGCCTTTTCGTGGCGTGAAAGCCGGTGGCTGGTGGTGGGAACTTCTTCCAGGTCGTCGTCCAGGTCGCACCCATTGTCCGCCGCCTCTTGCGAGTAGCTGTGCTTCATGACCAAGATGCTCCTGCGGTTTCCGGTGGACGGCAGCAACGGCCGCACTGCCATTGGCGGCTGCGGGAGGTCTGTGAGCAGAGTGGCGGCCGCTGCATCCCTGGCGGCGCTCAAGTTCCCGCGGCTCCCTCGTCCGCTGAGCGACAGCTGGGATATGTGGGCGGAGCCGGGGTTGGAGGAGGAGCCACAGTGGTGGTCGTGGACGCAGCGCGAGGAGGCACGGCGAAGGGCGTGGTAGTTCTCGAAGTCTTCCGCCAGGTCGACCAAGTCGGCCGAGGCCCCGGCGGCTGTGGTGGCGCTCCGTAAAGTACACAGCTCGTAGTGAGGCGGCTCAAAGACCTCTTGGAACATGGTGGGGTCAAAGTCCTCACGCCGCAGGATGTACTTCTTGCGCGGCTGCTTGATCTGGACGATGACGGAGACGATGAGGAGGATGAGGACGATGCAACAGGTGACACCGATTATGGTCCCGTTTGTGTTGTTCAGGTTGTCCAAGATGTTGGCTTTCCTCTTCTCTGTAAGGTGGCAGAGAGACAGCACAACAGAAAAGGGAACTTTAATGAGAATATTAACTACACAGCCCAAGATGCCTTGCAGAACGTGTGGACAAAACTATCACAATGAGAAAACAGAACTATGATTATCAACTCTATTCCCAGATAATTGATCACTGGCTAAACCGGTTGTGTCTAGATGGTAAATATGTTGAAAATATTAACAACAAAGGGACCCATTTGCTATAGCCAGTAGGTGATTTGAGGGGGAGATGATGGGGGATGCCATCTCCCTTGTTAGCAAAATTACCAAAATGCAGAGGGAGAGGCAGAGAGACCGCAGGGGGAAAGGGGTTATCGAATTGAATATGTTAATCTAGTCTGCCTGACTCATTGATCCTTTATCTGACTGAGGTTTGTGCAAGTTAGTAGCCTCCACCAGGCACAGCTGCACCACGTTCCGGCTGCAATGCAGCTGCCGGAGCTGATCACGGCCACTCTAGCCAATGCTTGTGATTCCACCAGATGAGCTGCAGCACGTCTCAGAAGCATCCCAGGAGCATCCCAGGAGCATCTGGGTATTGATAAATGCGTACATATTTAAATGTAATGGGTATTTGTATTGATAAATCCATGGCACTCTCCGTGGTGCTGAAGTAGTAGGATTTGTAATTGTCACGGATTTGTAATTGCGACTTCTGCAAAAAAATAAAACCTGGGGGAGGGGGGAAGAAAAAAAAAATTCCTTTGAAACAGCTCAAAGAAGGAGATACCATAGCTCACATGTAAAGAAATCTCTAACAAATGGACATCATCATATACAGTATTAAGGCCATGACTTTCATCAGCTATCAAAAAGATGGGCAAAAGGTCATATTGGGTCATAGGTATCGTCAATTCATCACAAGGGAAAACCACAAAGACTGACTAACAGCGTGTAGAGGGGCAATCTGTGGGGAGATCTGTGACATTTAAATGCTGGATGAACATGTAACACAGCACACCGAGCTTCAATGACAGCAAATGGTTGCATTCAGAAGTGTAAAGGAGGAAGGAATAAAACTTGACATTTTCCCACTAATGAGGACAAATGTGGGCACTGCGGTGGCACTATGCGTTGCTACTAGAGCGGAGAGAAGGCGGAGGAAGACGGAGTAACGGGGCTGAGGAACATGGCCTCTTCTTGCTGAGTTCTGCACAATTTCAAACGCAGACTGTAGGGTGGAAAGGTATCTTAGTCTGAGTGAGGAATAGGCCATGCAGGATTTAATTAATTGATGCAATTTGTCATTCGCTCTGCTTAAGAGAGAGTTACAGTACTGTGGCGTCTCTGTGTGCAGCTTTTCTATCTGATCTAAGGGAGGGAGGGAGGGTAACTGTGTAGCAAATGACAAATCTTAACTGCATGCCAAGCACAACAGCGTAATGAACATCAAAAACACATTGTATTTATTGACGTGGGAGTTTCAATGCTAGAGGACTCATGGGAGCTACAGTATAGATCTCCTCTTACAGTAAGCACTTGGAATACAGTGACGGCTCATGAAAGGATGAGGAACAGAAGACTAATTAATTGGCGATATAATGCAGAAGAAAAACTGTCTCGTCCCCAGAGTCCTCCTACATCTCAGCTAATTATTGGAATGGCATCGTATAGCAATACGGAGATGCTGCAATAAGAAAATCTCAGTTCGAGGTGTAGATAAATTATGGAGCTGCCAGCGGTGAGACACTGGGGATCAATGTATAGATCCAGTGGCTTTAAAATTCAGAGTGCATGACAGATCAAACTACAGAGGAAATGAAAAAAATTGATGGTATCACAAAGTCAGGGAATACACAGGACCGTGCTTGCCTTAAGAAACAGCAAACATGATCAAATAAGACAAGGAAAACAAAGACCTGGACCAAGAACAGGATCAGTAATTCATATTGTGACTTGTCACTCTTCTAAATGATAAATTTATTAAACATCACAATTATATAATTGTATAAGATATTAAATACAGTATTATTATTAAATAGTGAAAAAACAACAACAACTCGAAGTAATTCGGATTAAGTTAACTTGTTTTGTCAATCCAGGAATTTTCCAATTCAAAATACAAACACACTTCAAAGCTTGGCTTAAAATGTTAAAGGGTGAGTCCATTATTTTTAAGTTTTTTGAGGTTTTTACATTTATTATTTCCCCAAGCTCTTCTAAAAACTTGGGACCTGCCATTTTTTAGTGGCTAAAATATGTTTTTCTGCTGCTCCCATCCACAGCCGCTTTACCTCGCCGTCAGACTGCCCTTTCCAACGGGTAACTGTCGTGGTCTTTAAGACCAGATCAGACTCTATTCCCAACAGTCATTTTACCTCGCAGAACATGGGAATATACATACAACCCCACTTCAAAAAAATCCAATAGCATAGCTAACTTTGACTCAGCTTGTGCTAGCGTTGACACTATATTCACATTATTCATAGGAGTGGGCGTGTCCACACGACAAAATTACAACAAAATCATCAACAATCAGAGTAAAACAGGTATTATATATTCAGAGTTTAACACACTTAAAAACTCAACTCAATAACAATAGGTGAATCCTGATTGGTGCGCAGACGTACATGACATCACTTTTTTTCCAACTAAGCCCCGCCCCCCCTTCAAAACCAGTGAGAAGAGCAACGAGAAAAAACAGAAATCTCTAAATTAAATAACCAAAATTGCTCTAACTTTGGCAGAAAATAGTGTGTTCATGTGGGATCCCATTAATCATAGTAAGAATCTGATTGAAGAAAAAAAATCATTTCAGTGCCTTTAAATAAAAAAGAATATTGCTAAAAATGGTATATAAAAAAAGAAAGAAACAAAACGCTGTGTAAAAACCGTAATCGTGTTTAATGCCTGAGTTTAAGTGAACTATATTTCACCTGGGGTGCAATATGTGTTCTAATGATAGGGCCTCTTGTAGTACCAGTGGTGTCATGGAGGCAATGCTTATAATGCCTTGAATAGTATGAATAGCAGACCCAGTAGTGACACAGGAAATACTAAAAGTACCTCTGTGTTACAGCACTGCAGAGCAACTGCCTACTAACAGTAGTAGTGACAAGTAGTAGTCGGAGTGTATCAGGCTCATAGCAGAAGTTCAGTTCTGTTCAAACCCACTCTGTTTCCCTGTCGCTCTCCGTGGTGCTGAAACACTCAAACACACCTCTCCCAGTGTCTCTCTTCATGATGCTAAAAAAGTAACATCTCACCTTTGCATTGGTTCTCATCCCAGGGGTAGACACAGTTCTGCATGCCGTTGCACACCAGCGTGTTGTTTATACACATGTTGCTGTGACAGAAGAAGGCATCTGCTTCACATGGAGCTGGAAAAGGACAGAGCAAATCAATTACAGAAACATACTGTAGTGCGTGAAACATTATCCTGTACACTTCTACGCAATCTAATCAGAAGCCACAGTAAAAAGTTGGTGAATTTCTGCTCATTAACAACAGCAAACATGTAGGACCCTTTAGATATGCTGCAGCTCAAATCTACAGCTGAAGAGATGTTCCAGTGTGCCAGATTTTCAGGAAATAAATTTGGACGGGCATTACTCAAATCAGACCTGTCCCCCCTCACCCCCCGAACCCATCTGTTCTTCATGAATTTTCATCCTCCTCTTCAAACATTTGCAGAGACACAACTTCTTGTTGGATTATGAATGAGTTTCTTGAAATGTGTGTGCACTGTGTGTGCGCTTGTGCGAAAGATAGCCGTGACATTTCACAATCAATCAAGGCGTTGTTTATTATTTCTCCTTGGTGCACAGCCCCAACACAAATTCAAACCGGGCCATAAACATGAGCATGTCCTCGGACACATGATCCATCACGGCAACCTGTCCTCCCAGTTTGGCCCGGGACCCGGCACCGCCTTATAACGTCACAGGAGATAGAGCCACCCATCAGCGAGACATGACCGTAAAATCTGTGTGATAATAATACGGGCTGAATCGTACGTATGACGATGGAGCTACAAAAACCAAGGTGCCCCTTGCTCTCAACAACCAATCACACTAATACATAAGCCAGCTGATTGGCCAATTCATACTGTCAATCACAGTGAGAGAGATAGCTATCCACATGCTAAAAGTGTGTCCCATTTAATCTACAGTGTACTTTTACTGTCACCTGCCAGATGAAAGTACTTCAGAGTGCTCTCTCTCTCTCTCTCCTATCACACACAACACTGGCACTGGGTACTAAAGCAGCTTGCTAGTGGTATGGCAGATCTGGGGACTATTTGACAGTGTTACCACTGTGATGCATGGCTGTTTACATCCCAGCACTCATCCCAAGTGAATAATAACGCACCAAATTAGAGTGACTTATCTCTATCTCTCTGTATTCCATCCTGTCTGGGCCTTTGCCTGCCTTTCCTGAGTCATGTGGCTCTCTCTGTGTGTGTTCTGATACTCCTCATTTTCTCCCCCCCTACCTCTGTTTCCCTCTTTCTCATCCTTTTTTTATTTCATACACTATATGCCAAACAGTTTTTATTTTCTGTTAATAGCCAGCAGAGGGAGCCCACACCTTCTCCTTTAGCTTCCTCCACCACACCACAGGGTGAGACCAGGCGATATAAGGAGCGAGATCCACACTAATCTCCTGCGAAATTAATTTCAAGACGTTCTGTAATAAAAGTGCCCTTTAGCCCACACAGAAGCATCCCCAGTCACCGCTGGAAGCATAAATTAACTCCTAAATGAGTAGCTGATGAAAATGTAGTCTGGGTTTCTCTGCAGAGATGCTTCTGCAGTGAAGTGCTAGAAGCAACACATGGTTATCATGAATGTTTCTAATCAAATAACCATTACAGAGCTGCATTTTTCTTCCATAGGAGTGGATTTCGGCTATTTCTAGGAGATGAGGATGATGGGTCTTTATTTTGTCTGATGTTGTTTTCCTTTTGCAATAATGAGCTTTTTTTCAGGGCTCACACCTGCAGTGATATAATCTCTCAAATTACTGTCAGTTACTGGTTATGCACCACTGATTCTTGTTTTTAACCCATAATGATTGACAATATACTTTGATTTTCCAGCCATCAGTGTCTAAATTAATTACTGTAAATATGGTTAATAATAAACACTGGAACTCTTTCTATGTGGGAGTCAGTCAGTCATCCCTATGTTGCCTGCAGCTAAATCAAAATGCTCCCCACTGGTACCAAAAAGACAACATCTACTCTGTACTGGTCTCCCTTCACTGGTTACCAGTGAAATATAACTTTGTTTTTAAAGCACGGACATGGACCGTATATAAGAAGTGGACGTAGTCACGTGACTTCACTCATTGATTTGTCGACTACCATTTTGAAGCCTCGAGTTCGTCATTTTGGCAGTTTGTTTTTTTGCAACCAGTGACATGAGAAGGTGGAGCTAAGCACAACCAAACACTGAATACGACATTTTCCGATTGAAAAGGTTATAATTCACTTTAATGAACAGAAAACACACTGAGAAAGGGTTCAAGTTCTATATGACAAAAACCTGGATAACTCCCAGACCGGACAACGCCGTGGTAGCGACCTGTCAATCACTAAGTAGACACACCCTAAAGAATACCCTGCTATATGGTCTATTTGACTCTAAATGGGACCATAATTTACTGAATGAACATCATGCTGTATTGAAGAAGACTTGGAACTAGTGATTGAGACCATAAACTCATGTTTACAATGTTTACTGAGGTAATAAATCAAGTGAGACGTAGGGTTTTCTCATAGACTTCTATACAATCAGACTTCTTTTTGCAACCAGAGGAGTCGCCCCCTGCTGGCTGTTAGAAAGAATGCAAGTTTAACGCACTTCCACATTGGCTTCACTTTTCAGAGCTGGAGGGAGCCCGATGAGCACGGCATGGATTGGCACCAGTTTGCAGCTCCGATCTCCTTAGTCCCCAGCTTACCCCTTCTCCTCTATTTATTACTACTTTTAAATACTGGTTAATAAACACCTTTTTTATACAAAAGACCCTTAATTATTAATATAACTGTAAAATCGATTTAATTTGTCCTATTACTTCTATTTATTTATCTATTTATTTTCATTTTAATGATTTAATTGTGTTTTACATTTTTTTGTTAAGTACTTTGGTCAACACTTGTTTTTTAAATGTAATAAATTGACTTTATTGTAGTAAAATATGATTTAGACAAAATTCTATTGGCCCTCATGAGAAATTTAATACGTAAATGTTGCAATAGATTATATTGGAAGTAGTATAAATACACAGGGTGAAAACAGTGGGCTTTGTCAGCTGATTAAGTGGATTACATTTACTACATTTGTTATCATGCAACTAAATCCCAAAGTCTGGGAAATGCCATGCATTTCCCAGACCCTGGATATTCAAAAATGCCATCCATCTGTCTATCCATCCATCCATCCTCCTCCTTATTTTACTGTACGTTGCTGTACAATGCTACAATCTAATCTAATCCTACTCTTTTTAATCCCAAAGTAACCAAGATAACAAGTGCGTAGAGATGATATAATCGGATCTAAGGCCTATAGCAAAGATCCATATGTTGGCAGACATTAGCATACTGTGTTGTTCTCAAAAGCTTTCAAGCATTCAGCAAAGAAGCTTTGCAAGAAACGAGAAGTGATGTGTGTAGTGAAGCCAGAGAAATTTCCATCTGCAACCCCGGAGACGAGTATCTGTTGATGAGGCGTAACAATGCTGACAGCCGAGATGTCACACGAGCACATTTATCACCTAAGACATAATTGCTTCTCGGATAAAGATAGGCTTCACTTTCTTATACTTCACATTCGTAATCTAACACTGTAGTTCTGCATAGCAGGGAGTGTGTGAGTGTGAGTGTTTATGTGTGTGTGTGTGTGTGTGTGTGTGTGTGACTGGAAACAGAGCAAGATCAGTAGTATCCGCAGGTGTGAAAACAGCACAGGCGATAAAAGTGTCTGTTTGCGTTTGGGAACGTTGCTCTCCCCATCGGAGCATCTCGCTGGGAGTCAGCAGCTGTGAATAGTTCTCTAAAAGCTGCTGGTCCCACTGGGAACCAGCAGCTGTGAACCAACATATAAAGGCTTGGGATCTGAGGTAGCAAGGGAGTGCTTATCGTAAAAAACTGCCCCATAAGCTGCAAATCCAGATAGTGCACCCGTAAGAGAGTACACACACTCACTCATAGTAGTTACACATTGTCTTCCTTTCACCTGAGGAGGGGAGTTAATTAACTTTTTTACCGTACTTCTGTAGTATACGGTGCACATAGTACCTCCTTACATTGTCCCTTCTTCCAACTGTACTCGCCTGCTCTCCATCTTTTCTAAGTTCACATATTTATTATTAACAGCATTAGCTTTTTGTTCAGCGAGCCACTTTTCAACTGCACTGGTCACTTCATTGAAACTTTATTTTGAGCAGCTGTGCTTTTTCCCTTTCCGTTAGTGTGTTATATCGTTTTTTTTGTGCATGTGAAAGGTCCTCTCCCCCATAGAAACACTGCTCCTGAACTGCGTGAAACGCCTTGCTTGAAGTCCCATCTTATCTTCCGTAACATGGTGATGTCATCATGTAATACATTTGCATAACACCTGCCCTGCTGCTAGTTTGGCACGCCCTTAAACAAAGCTATTTAGAGAGGAGTTGGGGCGGAGTCCGAAGAGTTTGCTTCAGTTGACCAATCACAACAGAGTGGGCCAGCTGACCAATCAGAGCAGACTGGGATTTTCGGGAGGGGGCGGGGCTGCAGGAGCTCAAACAGAGCGTTTCAGACAGAGGATGAAAAGAGGTGCTTTAGCACAGCTGGTATGAGAAAAATTAAGTGTTTTTTGAACATTAAATCATGTAAAACATGTTCCAGTAGAAACCCCTAATACAATTATGAACCTGAAAATGAGCATAATAGGTCCTCTTTAAAAGCGTAATAATATAAATGTCAGGTGGCATCTTGTTCACTTAATTGAGTCATTAAAAACGCTTTCCTCGCCTTTCAGTTTCTCAGGGAGCTGTGGTGTTAAATGTCATCTAATTATTTGTTTCTACTATTTGCACCTCAACAAATCATTTCAAATGTGATGACTGTCGCCTTTTTAAACACGCGCTTGTTTTACATCGTAAAATCAACAATGAAAATAAAAATATTTGTCAAAAATCTGTCAAAACCACGTACGTGATATTTACATGTCATTACATCTTGCACACAAATCTCAGACAAAATGACGATACACACTGAAATAAGCTGCCTTATGCTCCACTATTACCAGTGTACTATAGTGTGTTTTACTTTTTGAAAATACTTCAAACAAGTTGGTCTGCACCAGCAGTGAGTTCAGACAGCAGCACTAGACTGCATTACTTCTCTGGTGCACCTGTTCACTCACTGTTGACAGGGTTGGTGCAGTGCTGCTGAGCTGTGGTGGATGCTGCTCTAAAGGCTGAGGTCTGGCTGGGGATCGCCTGAGTGACTTAGGCAGAAGCGTTGCCCCGGCAACAGCACATCCTGGCTCTGCTTGGTGAAAAAGGCCTTACAAAAGGGGACACTGACTTCACAACACAAACAACTCCGCTGCTAATGCTGTCCCTTATTCTTTAGAAGCTGGTTGCTAGACTAATCTTATCACTACAATGTACTCATACAGCCTGAATATAGACAAATGTGAGGAGTGATTGTCTTTCAGGGTCTAATGAGTCATTAAGTGTGGGTCTAGTTTGGGACATTCAATGAATCCAATCAACCATGCAACATAATGGAAAATTTAGTTAAACTCACTTTTAAATAACCACTGACTTTTAAATACATGGATTTATCCATGATGAATTATGTCCTCTTCTCAATAGCCATAATCCTGATATGACGCAATATGGCAATAATAGAGCAATCTGAAAGGAAGCATCCGGCACGGTGTTTTTCCTTTTGCCATTATAAAAATAAAGAGCAAAGCACCTCTGAGTGGAACAGCAAATGATGTTTTAGAAACTCAGTGAACTGATTTATAAAACGTTCTCATGTGAGCCGTGACTAGAGGTTACCAGCAATATCTCTGTCAATTTTACTGTTAATAAACATGAATATGCACCGATGGAAAGCTGAAGATCTTGCCGTTCTATAGGTGTATGGTAAGTGGTTGTCTTTCTATCATGAAAGCAAGGGGGTGAAGTTTGACCCTGAATTGACAATGCTCCTTTTATTTATTTTTTTTGAGTTTTTATCAGGTTATAAAGGCTTTTAAAAAGCGGGAAAGCATATCTGCGATCTTCTGATTTCTGATCTTATCATTCATAGCATATAAACCTACATTTGTACCAAATTTGCTGCCTGACTATTAACATACTGTATTATTTGAATCATGTAATGTTTATATATATATATATATATATATATATATTTGTTTGGGGCAGCCCTTTATTGTTTTCATTTTTTATCTCGACCAGTTTTGATGTGAGAGATATTCCTCTTCAAACTCCAAAAATGAAAATGAAAAGATTAAAGTTCAGTAGTGTGTGTGTATGTGGCATTAAAGGGCGCCGAATGACACTGACATACTGTGTGCTCTCAAGCCTCAGACCCTCTTCATTCACCTCACTAGTACAAAGAATGCCCTCTGCAACCCCTGTCAAACTACAAGCTCCATCAATGAGGAGCCAGTGAATGAGAAAGAGGAATAGCTTGTGTACTGTGTGTGTGTGTGTGTGAATTTGAATCTCTCCCAGGTGTTTGGCTAAAAGAAAATGGGTAGATGTGAACACACTGTACCATCCTTTGTCTCACTCTCTCTCTCTTTGTATCCATTTTTCCATCCATCTATTAAGAACAGTGCTGGTAATGCTGCAGCACTGAGCTAAAATCCACCAATACTGTCATATTCACAATAACCCACAGGCAATATTCCCTATAATGGAAATCACATTCCTTGGTTTCCTGCTTGCTGCTGTTTAAATGGTCATAAAACTAAATGGAAACCTCTGGCAGCACCTTTCCCACTAACGGCATCCAATATAAATTGCCATAAACGTGGTCACTGTGCCTCCATCTTCCTTTAATGTCCACCACTAAAGACCAGACCTGTTTTTATTTTGGCATCAATGTCGCTGTCGTGGACTGATTAATAAAGCTAATCAGTTTCCCTCAGTAGGTTGGTCATGCAGCAGTAAACATCTTTATGATAAACAGCAACATGTGTGCGAGTGTAGATATCTTACGCTCTTGGTAGGTGGTGAAAAGGATGCGGAAGCGACTTTTGCGGCTGGCCTCGTCCGCCCACATACGGATGACGCCCAGTGTGGAAACGAGCATGATGTCGTTGGCCACCGTGGAGCAGAACTTGCTCTTCAGGTCTTCCACCGAACTGAGATGAGACAGGATGAGATAATACAGTTTATTATCAAGTAACATCTCTCTAATAATCTCACATTATTTAACAGAAGCCCAGAGCAGCCATCATATTACTTTAAAGCCCATTATCATGTGATCACAGCTTTATATTCAGGTTATCTCAAGATAACACATTAGATTGTTGGGGAGCTCATATTTGTTTAAAAGCATATTGTAGTTAATTGCACCCTTATCTCAAGATATCAAATATTGTTTTTCTTTGATCGTGATTTTAATATCTCACGATCATAAGATAAAAAAGATGTTACAGTTTTGCAAGTGAAGTTGACTAAAAATAGCTGTCTGGCTGTTCTATTAAATAAATACTTTGAAATACACTTGCTTTGTTGATGAAAAGATCATTACCTCAGTCTGTTCAATAGCTATTGTTAGCTTAGCTTAGCATAAACACTGGAAACAAGAGGAAAAAGGTAGCTTGGCTCTGTCCAAAGGTAACGAAATCCACCTACCAGCACCTTTAAAGCTAACACATCTTGTTTGTTTAAAAGTTCAAAAAACTAAGAGTTCTGGTGTTACGGGGTGTTATGTGCTTGATTATTTCTTGGCTGGGTGCAGTGACTTCCTGGAGTCTCCACTGGTTGCTCAGCAACCTCATGGTGATGAAAAAGACTCCCTTTTCCCAGTCTTTGGCTGGCTTTGGCTACGCATACATGTATAGACATGAGAGTGGTGTCAAGATGTTCATGAAACTCTCAGCAAGACAGCAAATAGGTGTATTTATGAACATTTTGCACTATTCCTTTAACTGTAACTGACAAAACATATTGTCTTTAATAGAAAATATGGGGCCATCATTGTAGCAAAACTATTTGCAAATTTGTGTAGAGAGATGAGTCACTATATCTCAATCCGTGTGTGCGTAATTAGATTTACAAATGTGTAAAAGAATCTCTAAATGCGTACTGAGATTTGTGAATGTGTACAGGAATCTGCAAATGTGTATTCAGAATCCGTGAGTGCGTAATCAGATTTGTAAATGTGTTGAAAAAAAATCCAAATGGTATTCAGATTTGCAAGTGTATTGAGATTTGTAAATGTGTAGACAAATCTGTAAATGTGTAGACAAATCTGTAAATGCGTACTTATATCTGTAAATGTGTAGACAAATCTGTAAATGTGTAGACAAATCTGTAAATGCGTACTTATATCTGTAAATGTGTAGACAAATTTGTAATGTGTACATAAATCTGTAAATATGTATGTAAATATGACTTTTGCTACACTTCTGACGTGGCAGAGATCTGAAAATGTGTGTGGAGATTTGTCTGCACACTCTGTCCACATTGTGCCTCAGTAGCAATACAGCCTACATATATTTCTCCTTGTGTCAGAAATTGATTCCTGTAAAGTCAAATCTGATCTGTTAATCAATCTTGATCTTTATTTCTCAGTGTGTTATCCAGTAAGTCATGTGAGGTTAACCCGACATGGACAGACGAGGGCAAAGAAACTGTATCCTGTCAAAACCATTAATTTCTTGTCTCGACATGATTAAATATTTAAGTCTTTGCAAGAAAAAGCACAACTGCAAGTTGTTATCTCAAGATAGGGAGATGATTAAGTCATGATCACAAGATAAAGGACCTTGGATGAATGAGTAAGACTCTGTATAATTCATCACAATGAGAGGTTAAAAATGTCACACCTGCCACCGTCGTACACCGCCACGAAGTTGCGCTTGCATTCGTTGGAATTGGCCATCTCATAGTCAAGAAAACGCAGGTAGATCTGTCCAATGCAAGGAGGCAGAGAGGAGAGGAAATACAAAGACAAATGGCAGAGGTCAAAACAGGTGAATTTTTCAGCTCTTTCCTATTATTATGTCCCGTGCATCTTATTCATTCTCCCAGGGCCTGATATAGCAGCTCTGTAATGAAATAAGACTGACAGACTGCAGCTTGTACAAAGTCATTACATACGCATATCAAATGAGGACTCAGAGACAGACAGAGTCTATTAGCTTTAGACTCATTATCCATATCTGTTGAGATAAAGCATTACGCAAAAATCTACAACCTTGTTAAACTCTAAGGAGACCTTGGACATTTTTTCCACAGTTAAATTTTTCATTGAAATTCATGGACTCCAAACATACACAGTATATAACAAAGATTTTCAAACCGTGACAGATATATGGACTACTTTATTATCCTAACGATCCTTTGTTGAGTGAAATATCCACCTTGCTATCCACCTTGACTCTTCACAACAGCTATTCTGGGTGAATCTAACACTTCCTTATTGCCTCTGCATCATTGTCTGTCGCTCATTCTTCAGGATGAGATCGCCCAATCACAGCCACGGTTCTGGTTGGCTGCACACGGCACTTGCCATCATTACGGTTAATGAGTGGGCCGCTCCCGGAACTGTGACAGGGGAATGTGACGCTTTCGAATGCCCAAAGACGAAAGCTGCAGATGGAGCAGGATAATGGACCTTGGAGTGTCAACTCGGCTTCAACAACATGACAAGTGAAATGGATCAGAGAGGGAGAAACAAGCTATCCAATCCAAAGGGATTTCATATTGGTGTCAATAATCTTCCATCTAATAAAGATTTATCAGCCATTCTTTTGGCTTTTGTCACAAGAATCAGGGCATTTTTTTTTGCCTTCAATGGTGTGATACTGGAATTAAATACTGCTCAATGTCACTGCTGGCTTCACAATGCAAAGATGAATGCATACAGCACATGGGGAGTATGTCCCTTTCCTAAAATGAATGTGTATGGACTTGTATTGATATTAATGTCTTAATCCCTGCAGCAAGGGCTGGAAGATGGAAGAGGCTCTGGAGACAGTTTCTTAGCAGACGTCACTGTGGAGTGCTGTTGCGGTCTATCAAATAGTGCATGGATTTCCAAAACAGTGCCCTTATAAATGTGACAGAAAGAGATGGTAGACATAAAATGTGGTTTCCCAGCAGGGTGGATGAACCATAGACTGTGTATATAATAAGTGGACGTAGTCACCGTGACGTAACTCATTGGTTTGTGGACTGCTGTTTTGAAGCCTCGAGTTCTGCATTTTGGCCATTGCATCTTGGTTTTTCGCCTTCATCATCTTGTTTTTTTTACAACCAGACATGACACGAGAGGGTGGAGCAACTAAAGTACAACTAAACGTTGAATAAGACATTTTCAGGTGACCAAAAAGGTAATGACCTGTCAATCACAAGGAGGCCACGCCCTAAAGCATACCCTGCTTTATCGTCTATTTGACTCTAAATGGGACCATAATTTACTAAATGAACATCATGCTGTATTGAAGAAGACTTGAAACTAGCGATTGAGACCATAAACTCATGTTTACAATGTTTACTGAGGTAATAAATCAAGTGAGAAGTAGGATCATTTTCTCATAGACTTCTATACAATCTGACTTACTTTTGCAACCAGAGGAGGCGCCCCCTGCTGGCTATTAGAAAGAATGCAAGTTTAACGCACTTCTGTATTGGCTTCACTTTTCAGACTCTGGAAATAGCCCACTGTGATGAGCTCAGAAAAACAAAATGATTAGGTCAGGGATCTAAGAGGAACCTCACTTGACATTGTAGAAAGTAACATAAATGCTGCTATTTTTTTTCAGAAATATGAGGGATTTAGGCTCTGAAGAAAACTGTCAGCAATCAATTACACTTAACAAGTAAAGAACAAAGTAGTTGTTATGGGTGGATAATGTTTAAAAATGGCTCCATTCCATACGGCATGTTGCCAAAGAAGACTGAATTTATGTGTTATTGTTAAGGTTATAGTCAAGGTTAAGGTTCAAGAGAGCAGTAATGGGGAAGAAAGCACCTATAAGCATGTTAATTCTGTCACTTGGCCCAGTCATTCTGTCGTCAGCCAAATTAGACATCAAGTGTTCCACCCACAGCACAAAGAATGCAGTTAACGCAGCAGTCTGTAACCATAAAAGCTAATTCAATCAGGGGGGACTAATTACAAATGCAAGACAAAGCTGATCAAGTGTACGCTCAACTTTTTGAATAGACTTCATATGGTGGTAATGGCTGATTAAAGTGACAAACCTTCAATCGTTAAAGGGCATAATTCCCCCCCACCAGCTTGACCATTATACAGTAAGTGATTCTGGATGGAGTCATGAAGTTGGTGGTAGTGTTGGCTTTTGTACACACATTTATGGTCCCCAGAAGATGAATCCCACTGATTTTGTCGATCCCCTGATTTTTCATCTACTGCCCATAGCAGGTCAGAGTTTTAATTTATCCTGTGAAATATCTCAACATCTACTGGATGGATTAGCACAAGATTTTGTACAGACATTCTTGGTTCAGAGACAATGAATACTACTGACTGGGATAATAATTCAAACCTGGAATCTAATGTCAGCCCAGCCCAATCTTCACACATTCCCAACAGGCCACGCATACTGTAACCGGTCTGTTTTCTGTTTGTGCCAGAAATAGATCTTTTAGTTGTTGCTTCAAGAAAATTAAACATCTTCAGGTCCAAGAGTAAGTCAATTGCACTTCCATAATAAAGTGCTCCAGGGATGATGGCCAACCAGGAAGTTAGCATCGACCTGGGTTCCCTTGACCAAAAGCCAATAGGATTTTCCCATTGGCTTTTGGATTATTGCAGAAAATAAGCTCTGTGGCAAACAAACGTTTATGATATTTGCATGTTTTGTTCAGCAAGATAATCTTCACAAATGAACAACACTTTTATATGTAAGATAATAAAAGACTATAAACAAACTACATCACAGTTGCTTGAGTATACACAACGAGGCTGTAAAGGCGAATGTGGCGGCAAAATGACGTTTAATCTCATTTAGCCACTTGTTAGCAACTGCCTTTTTTAAGACACATAAAGGCTTCAAAATTCATGAGAGGGGTATTCATTGATGTATTTTATGTCGTAGAACAAAACGTTGAAATCTCTTAAGCTTGTGTTAACCACAGACCTTATTTCAGGCATCTAAATATAAACCCTTTCAAAAAATCCATTGACTTACAGACGAGGGAACCGGAAGTGCTAAAATGCTAACTCAATTCTGGGTTTTAGGACTCATTCCTCTAGCTCTCTATTAAGGATACAGGAATAAATATTCATATATACAATTTTTGTTTTTTACCTGGCATTTCCTCAGAGCTCTGACTGGACTTGTGTTGATCATCGTGAAGCTCTGAGCGCTCTGAGTAAAGCTGACGTACAATTTCTGGATGAATTGCCATGAAATTTGGCACGGACATTCATGTCCCCCTCAGGATGAATTGTAATCACTTAAGGGGATTTTGTGACTTTTCATCTGGCGTTATCATCTGGTCACAATTTTAATTTGTCCAATACTTTGGTTTATGACTAAATAGTAAAAATCCAATGACATTCCCATCAGCCTCAGATGCACTTTGTGTTTAGTGCTAATCAGCAAATGCTATCATGCTAAACTAAGATGGGAAACATGGTAAACATTATAACTGCTTAACATCAGCATGTCAGCATGCTGATGTTGGCATTTAGCTCAAAGTGCTACTGTGCCCACAGTAAGTGCATCCTCACAGAGCTGCTAGTGTGGCTGTTGACTCTTGGTCTTGTCATTATATGTGACATATTACAGAGCTGCACTAATGCACCAGTGCATTACACGCTTTGAGTTGAGGCCATATACAGCATGATCTATCTGACAACATCCAAGGTCTTTTCAAAGCTTATAGGAGCTCTGCATTAACAACAGTGATGAGTTGCTCGATGATACATGCTGTATCCCTCATGTTACAGCTATAGCTAATGGGTTTGTCCTACATAGGTCTAGTTTCCTGGATGGATAGGGGTTGTGGTGCAATGGAAGTATGACAGAGGAAGGATAACTTTTTTTATGTATTAATGCAAGGTAAACCAATCCAGCACCTGTACTATAGTTGGAAAAATAGCACATCTCACTGATCTTATTTATTGCGCTCTATATCTAGATAGAAGATAAGCACCACAGATGTACTACCGTATCTAAAAATGCAACTACTGTTGTCTCGCTGCCAGTGTGAATTGTAAAACCTGAAACACGAGTGCAGGACAGAAGGAAATGCAGCTTCAGGACATGGCTACCATTGGAAGTGCTGATAGTTGCAGGCTAAACTTGAAAGAAACAAAAGTGTTTCCAATTATTGTTATTTGGCGGAGGGGGACAACACAGTGATAAAAGAAAAAAAGGTTTCACACCATGCCGCCACATACTGTACACCCTTTTATGTTGTAAAAGATGACAGCCTTATGGTCTTTGATCAGGAATGTATCGTTTTTATGACATGAAATGGTGGAAACGGTACCGAAGACTGCAATCGTTTCCATTTCGCTCATGTGCATCCTGTTTAAACATGGAAAAATAATAACTGCAGTTCTTCATGCCTGTGATATGTTTGCATTCACTAAAGTAAAGGTCTGGTCGATGCTATAGTTTCTAGATTTGATTGGAAAGGTCATCAGGAAAGGCCTCATTATGTGAAAGAGACATGCACAAACCAGCAGACCCATAAATAAAAGCTATATTTCTCTACAGCTCTCGTTGCTGAACTCTTCTAACTGGCCCGATGATGAAGAAAAATCAGACTGCAGACAGCATCACAAAGCCAAATGACGCCAATGGATCAGATAGATACAATCGCCAATTTGTAAGGCGAGAGATTGGCTCCAGCAGGAAAATAGGCTGCCTCCTCATTGATTCTGCAGCGCCCAATAATGACGCAGAATCCATCACTGACTGGGGGGAAGAATATGTTCTCACCGTTGCTAAAAGGTGGCGGTAACAGCGTGCGTGCTGTTCATTACAGTCAGAATGAATGCCCATATTGTGGCCATTATCTTCTTGAAAGGACGGGGAAAGTGTCAGACGGTGCAGGCAGGCGTGGTGGAAAAATACAGACGGTGTAAAACAGACAAGACACAAATGATGTCTGTGGAAAACGAAGTAACTGTTATGAGTCAAAATGAGGCGACTGAAAATATTCCTATACAACTAACAGCTGTCAGCTGAATTCCGACAGCCGTCCAAACAGAAAAAGAGTCAGAAATGATACTAGAAAAACACATGATGCTTGACAAGAGTTGTCATAATGTGTACGTAAAAGGGGATGTTGCACAGCCGTGCCACTAACTGAATGTTGGTAATTTGGATACCAGTAAAAGCGAATTAATTCGTTTTTTCGAGGTCGTTTCTGCAAAATCTATTTATAGGAAAAAAATAAATGACACATGGTGGTGTAAAGCAATCACATTGTGGCATTAAAATTGGTGCATTGCTGTCACTCCTGGCAACAGCACATGGTCATTATTGCTTACTTGCAATTATATCTTTCAGCCGGTCTAGCCCTCTCTCACCCCTAAACTTCCTCCCTATACATTTAGATCTTTGACAAAATGCATTATTAAGTATATCATTCCCTTATCCCCTCCTTTCCCATTTTTCCTCCTCCTCTGTCCCCACTCTCCTCCCTTCTCTCTGGAGCGCTCCGGTGCAGTCTAATTAGAGCCTCCGGTATAGGATGTCATTATCTCTCTGCTGTTTTCTGGCACGCTGGGTACAGTGCAGTACTGTATCAGCACGGGGAAGTGAAAGCACGCGGCACATGCACGGTGAATGGGGTGGGTGGCATCCCCTGCATCCTTCACTGCAGTAGCATGTGTGTGTGTTTTAGAAAGAGAGTACAGTAAGTTTTAATTGAGTGTAAACAGCGGTGGTGGGTGTGAGAGCTTCAGGACTGTGTGAAGATGGATTTGTGCTAAAAAAATGTTATTCGCCACCTTGTCTGTCAGTGTCAACGACAGTCAGCCTTTGGCCCGTGATTTGCCTTGTGAGACACTCCTGCAGGGCGAAATATGACACTGATTCAGACCAAAGAAAATACATCATACTGCCAGGCTCGATCACTCTGTCGCTTTTTCATGCACATACACGGCCTTGGCCTCACACACACACACGGATTCATGCATGCGACACAAGCAAAATTGACTTATGGACCTCTTTGGTGCTGTGGCCACGATGCACTGGCTGACTCACGCACTCCACTTAAGAGGGACTAAGGAATCAATGCTGCTTTTTCTGCATCGACTGTCACATTTAACCAGATCCAGGGTCCCTCCTAATACCCGTTTCATTTATTGTATGGTTCCACATGAGTGCTGATGATGGAGAGAATGGCTCTATAGGTGGATGACGCAGTCATATAGTTCCCGTGGCCTTGGGGCTTAAAGTAGCTGAATCCGAAGGACATTTCTGAAGGGAGGCAAGGGCGCTAGCGGAAAATATGCGACCCGAAGAATATTATGTCAGATAAGAGCTAAGCAACTGCTGTGGCCATGAATCACAGTCGCACCATTATTATCAGCCAGGCATATCATAAGTTGGTGTGTGTGTGTATAGTACAATAGCCTGCAGCGCAGCATGAAAAACCTGCATGAAAAAGTAGTGTGGACCAAATCACAGTTTCCATCAGAGAAGTTTAATAGCTTCCCTAATGTGAACTGTATGACTTTAAAAAAGATCTCTACGGTGGCCACAAAGAGGAAAGGATAACATCTTGTAACATTAACAAGTGCTGAATTAGTGAAACAAATAGTGACGGTTGAGCTGACATCGCAGCTGCCTTATCTAACTCCTGGGAGTAACGGGAAAATGCACACACTGAGAACTGAACCCCATTTATAAAATCCTATATAGTAAGAAGGGATGGGCTGGGAATCAGTAGGCCTACTTAATACCTTTAAGGTATCGACCGAAATAACCCAGTACCAAGTAGTATCAAAACTTCTCCAGTCAAAAGATACCTGAAATCGACCCTTTTAGTGCCAAGATCTAGAAAAAAACCCCACCACCAGCGGTAACTGCTGTATGAGCGCTCTGCAGTGCGGCAGCGATTAGCTAGCCAGTGGGACACAAACAGCTTCCATTCACATAATGATTGAAGTACCCTACTGGTATCACTTTATGGGTACTGGTATAGTACTGGCATCGTCATTTTTTAAATGATACCCAGTCCTAATAGTTAGTCACTATTTTGAATGTATTGACTTAATTTCTTGTAATAACCTTTATTATGGTTAAATTAGGTTTTTCTATCTACAGTATCTACATTTTTACATTCTAACATATGCTAAAATGACTGAAAGAAAATGTCAAACAAGCTTTTTGAACATCCTTTAAGTACTAATCTCAAAGATTTTCATCTCAATAAAAGTCTGTTAAGTCACTATCAATCGCCAAATGAGGTAACACATTGGTGATCGAGCCTATAGCCCCTTGATCAAAGCCCCTTGCATTTGCAGTATTACGAACTGGGTGTCTGTGGCGACATTCCCGGGAAAAATCACAAGCAGCGATCTCTGGGAAGTGAGATCCAAAAACACACCTTATCGCCATAGGTGCCACCAAAGAGAACAAAACGGATATCTTCGAGATTGTAAGTTTAAGCCATTATCTAACTAGAAAGCGACAAATCTGTCTATCTGTCTGTATGTCCTTCGCATATCTCGAGAACCGATCATCCAATTGACTCCCAACTTGGCGGGTGTATTGCTGGGGACCCAAGGGAGTGCAGTGTGGAATGTGGTGTAATTTGACAAGATGGTGGCGCTATTGCAATGAACTTTACATTTTGGCCTGTAACTTATGAACCTTAACTTTCAGAAACATAATTCTTTTTTTTCCTGGATTCTGTTGGTCCAGACAAATCTATCCAGATAAACCTCGACCATTTGTGTCTTGATTGATGTGTCCAAATCAGACTTTTTGCTACTACTCCTACAGATTTTGAGCATTTGGCACCAAATTTGGTAGAGAACATCTCTGGACCAAGCCGGAAAAAGTTTAATTTTTGGGTTGTTGATGTTTCATACAGTTTTGCTATAGCTGGCCCTCAACGTTAGCTCAAATGATGTGGGCAAACAATGTCATATCTCCTGAGCGCTTTGTGCTATTGCAACCACATTTGGTGGACTTGTGAAGATATTATGTCTGAGAGACCATGACAAATTTGGTGCCATTTGGCCGACAGGTGGAGCTCTACCAGCATCATCTACCAATAAAAGAAATATTCTCTGTCTGTCTGCGTATGTATGTATGCATGTATGTATGTATTTATGTAGAGTATGTATGTATGACCTCCTTTTGCATATCTCGAGAGCCATTTATCCAATCAATTTCATACTTGGCAGGTACAAGCAGCCATACCACGGTTCTCGAGAACGCTGCAAGCAGCACTTCTGGGGGCCAAGCAATCTGCTCATTCCAGACAGGCACAAGCTCCGAACGGGTACTGCACTAGTAAATTGCAGGAACATTTTACCTCACCATTTACAATTACAGTATTATATATGAGGCCAAACCCCTTTACATCCTTAAAGTGCAGGCCTCGTAATATCTTTTGTCCTTGACGGAATTATTCTAAACACAAAAGTCCGTCAAAGTAAAAATGTGGCCTTATTCTATTAAATCAAGTCCAGTAAATGCACCCAGAAGAGAGCCAACATGATTTCAGGAGTAGATTAAGTGCAGTCATGGACTGGACTGTGTGTGTGTACGTATATGGTCGAGCCATATGGATTCATATGAGAAGTTATAGCGTTTGTAAAATGTAGCCTTTTCCTGCACTGCTGCTCTACACCCTCGGGGAACTTTTAATCCTGTAGCATTAATGCAGCACGGGTACCTCTGGTAGATAAGGAAGCATGTCTAGTGCTTAGGTGTTAGGGGATGTAGCGAAGATGTGTACATACCTGTGTGTATGTATGTCAGTGTTTGTATATGCATGCAGGGCGGCGTGGAAAACAAACGCAGGCTGTCGGAGGCCTCAGGGTCAAACCGCATGGCAACACTATTTCATCAGCACTAACGCTCCTTCTCTCTGTCCGTCCGGTCTACCTCCACTCATCTCCCTCTCTCTTTCTCCTTCCATCCCTCTTTTCCTCTTGGCAACAGCTTGCTGATTAAAAAAATGGGCCTGACCCCGAGTAAAGCCTCTCTGCCTATCTGTCTGACCCTAGCAGAGGAACAAGTCCCCCCGCAGCCACAAACACTCACGTTGGGATACTGCTGACAGCTGCACACAAACCCACATGCAATATCAAAGCTTCCTGATGCAACCCTTGATCTCACTGCGTGTGTGAAGGAATGCTGAATGGAAACACCAAATTAATACGATAAAGTACTCAACAGAGTCTTGAAGTTGAAAGTTTCTCAAGGAATGAAGACATATAGTGAACAACAGCCTTGTGGCATCTATAATTCTTGAATTGTCGTCTGGCGTAACCGGCGTTCTGCTGTCATCAACCCACGCTGATGGGAATGCAACTTCATTTCCATTTTATCCTGTGTGACATTTCAAAATTGGGTAGTAAATCTAATTCACAGTTGGATGGGAGCGTAGCTTAGCGTCACTAACCTTGGAGCGCGGCGGAGCACGGATGTACCATTTACAGTCGACGGCCTCGGCGGCGCCAGCCTTCCCGTCTCTGGTGATCTGATGGGACTCAACGATACCTTCTGGGCCAACCATGTCATACTGACAGGCTGAAACACACGCATATGCATAAACACACACATGCACACATATATGCATGTGTGCGGTTCGAGCAAACACATGCACACACAAATACCACACAGGTACACACAAACTTTAAACAACACGAATAATACATATAACTGGAGGAACCACAGAATAAATAGGCTTTATTGAGATAAAAATAGTGAATGTGAAAACAAGTGAGACAAAGAAAGAGAGAAAGGAAGAAACAGAGGCAGAAAGAGAGAGAGAGGGAGTATACCTACAGGGCAGAGGTGGGGGGACTCCCATGTCTGCAAAGTCCGGATCTGAGGAGAGAGCAGAAGAGGGGTGGGGGGGGGGGCATTCATTTTTAATACATGATTACAAAATCAGGATCCTCATAGAGGCAAAAACAAGCAGGTGTAACAATGTACAGAGGAACTTCCTGCAGAGAAAATTACAAATTGCTACCCTCACTCCTAAATTATTTTTGGCTTCGCTATACACTCTCGTTTGCAGTCGTCTTAAAGAGAGCATGTTGGCTGCTGCACATGTCATCTTCTGTCAAGTCCACAACTTGTGGTCAAAGGTCATGAGCTCCAGAATGTGAAATTCTTTATTGGAAGCTCCACTTTTGCATAATTGTTGCACTTTTTGAACACATATTTGCAATACAAATTTCCCGAAATCCTCCTGATCTCACAAACCATAGCAAAGAAGACATCGTGTAACTATCAAACTAACTAACAAGAATTAATTTGGCATGCGGATGAGAGGGCATTTCAACATTTCCAAAACTCTCTTACACACTTATCGCTAGTATGCCACTGGTTAAGCTACTGCATGCCAATGGCGGCACGTGTGCCTAAGGTTGCCTACCCCTCTGGTGTATATGGTTGCATACTGAGGTTACTGTTTAACCCAGAGGGTTACTTACGGCAGTTTGCTCGTCACCCATATTCTGAAGACCCGCCCTACTCTGCCTCTGATTGGCTAGTACTCGTTGTCTTCTTTGCAGAATTTGTTAAGTTCAATGCTGATGAAAAGACTTGGTGGAAGGCTGGAAGGGTTAATGATTTCAACTCAGATATGGATGTTTTCATATGGATGGGAAGGCTCCCATCCATATGAAAACATCCACATCTTCTATAGTGCTCTCATATATAATTAAGATTAAGGGAGATTTCTTTTTTTCTAAATGTTGCTACACACATTGCTTATATAGATGAAATGAAATCACAGATCTGTTGGAGATTCAACTTTTGATGTGGCATCATAATTAAACTTAATGTAAACCTTAATGTTGATATGGCACACTGATTAACAAGAAAATGTAAATTTGGCACTTCATATCAAAAAGGTTGCCGACCCCTGATATGCACAATGACAATGCTAATGCACTGATATTAAGCAGGTACAATGTTTACCATGTTCACCTTCTTAGTTTAGCATGTTAGCATGCGAACAACATAGCTAATTAGCACTAAACACAAAGCACAGTTTAGCCTGATTTGAACGTCATTTAGCTTTTCAAGTATGTGGCATAAACCAAAGCATTGGACAAGTTCAAATTTTACCCTGATGATGGCGCTAGATCTCCAAAGTTATTAAAATGGATCATGAGGTGGGCATTGATGTATGTACCAAATTTAATCGCAATCCTTTTGATAGTTGTTGAGATATTTCAGTCTGGACCAAAGTGGTGATGCTAAAATGTCACCCCAATGTGACATGTTGCATGTGTACTCTATGCATTTAATGGAATAATTCAACCTTATATCACTTTGTATAAGTATGCAAACATCTATGCCAGCCATACAGTATGTGAAGTCTGTGGAAGTACAGTGCATAAACTGAAATTTCTCACCCAAAAACATAACTCTAAAATGCTCCTACTCTAACCAAATGAAGAGAATGAGCTCGCCACAGTCTCCCTATTCCCCTGAAATTATGTAAAATACCCTCATTATAGCTATATTTGTCAAAATCTAGTATCAACCAAATTTACTGGCAATTAAGGCTTTGCAAGCAAATTTAGAGGATCAAGGTCAAACTCTTGTGCAGTGGATGTTCTCTCAGGGTTTCATTCAACATGCTAATCACTAGAATATGCAGCTGTCTTTTACAGCAACTTTGACAGTAATTTGGTATAATTAGGTTTAGTATAATAAGACCAGATACATTTTCTTAAACAAAGTAGCAGTGAAAACCACGTTTTCTGAAGGAATACCATCCAGTCTAGCTAAAGGCACATGACAATATGGTCACTGTCACGTCACTATTGACTGACAGGGCCGATGACACTGTTGGTCTCAATAAGAATACACCAGGGATAAGGTTTTTTTATACTGACACACTGAATATGAGTAAAAACTCCTCTGAGCTCACCAAATACGTTTAAGTCTCATCTTTGTTCCATTTTGCAGTGTCAGAACAAAACTGAACTGAAGCTTAACAGAGATAAATGGAAGAGCAAAAACATATCCTTGTAGAAATATCCTTTAGAAAGGTTTCAGAAAATTTTAGCAGACCGTTGAGGACGTAGGGGGATCTAATCCTTAACCAAACTTTAACATATTGAGAGTAAAAAAAAGAAACTTTAACATAGCTGAGGCCGTACGTTTTTGTCAGCTAAATAAGATAAGGGTAGCGCTTGGTAAAGTTTTGAAAGTCAGCTTGAAGCGAAAAGGTCTTAAACACTTTTTTCTGTATAATGTTGCAATAAATTACATCAACAGGCCCGACCTCGCTGAGGTGCGTTACCTCGTCTTGCTAGTGAAACATCACAGTCTTGTCTCGTATCCCCATAGATTCAATATCGCTCCTCAGATGACTTCACACAAGACAGAAAATTGACTCTTGAAAAATCTCTAGTGTTCTTTCACGTCATCATTTCTGTGCGTGTGCTGTGCAGGAACGTTTTATCCACCATGCTCTGGCAGAATATCAGATATATCTGCTTCTAAAGCATAAATGGCTTTGAAATTAAGGTAAATTATAATCAGAATTCACTTTTACAAACACAAAATAAATGATTTATTTGATTTGAGTTATAAGCCTTCCTGTCACTTATTACAGGCTGTTCTCATACACCGTTCGAAGCTATACCTACGAAAAGTAATGCGCTGTAATTCATATACATCCCACGAAATTAATTTGTATGTAATCCACGTAATCGTGAACCAGGAAGTATAAAGAGCAAAAAATGCTGTGTAGGGAGGAGGTCGGGTGGATGAGAAAAAAACACTGGACTTTCGCTGAGAAACCGGTGTTTGTACCCCGTGTGAAACCAGAAGTCAATGTTGACGTATTTGTCACGTAACTTAAGTTATCGATCTTTTCCTATACCTAAACAAGTAGTTTTCTTGCCTAAACCCAACTAAGTAGCTTTGTTGCCTGAACCTAACCAAGTAGTTTTGTTGGCTTAACTTAACTAAGTACTTTTGTTGCCTAAAGCTAACCAAATCAATCTTTTCTTAAACCTAACCAAGTAGTTTTGTTGCCTAAATCTAACCAAGTAGTTTTGTTGCCTAAATCTAACCAAGTAGTTTTGTTGCCTAAACCTAACCAAGTAGTTTTGTTGCCTAAACCCAACTAAGTAGTTTTGTTGCCTAAACCCAACTAAGTAGCGTTGATGCCTGAACCTAACCAAGTAGTTTTGTTGGCTTAACCTAACTAAGTACTTTTGTTGCCTTAAGCTAACCAAATCAATCTTTTCTTAAACCTAACCAAGTAGCTTTGTTGCCTACACCTAACTAAGTAGTTGTGTTGCCTAAATCTAACTAAGTAGTTTTGTTGCCTAAACCTAACTAAGTAGTGTTGTTGCCTAAATCTAACCAAGTAGCTTTGTTGCCTAAACCTAACTAAGTAGTTTTGTTGCCTAAATCTAACCAAGTAGCTTTGTTGCCTAAACCTAACTAAGTAGTGTTGTTGCCTAAACCTAACTAAGTTGTGTAAGTATCTGCAAGTATCTAAGTTGTTTCCTGTGTTGACGGCAGTATATTTCGAAAAGACTGGAGCGGAAATTGTCACGTGTTGCAGGGCATTCACAGGAAACCGCATGAAAAATGAGGGATAACTTTTCGTACGATATCATACAAACCGTTGTATGAGGATACGTTGCTTATTTAAAATTTATATAGTTCTGTCTCATTTTTCAACACCATAAAAAGAAATAATAATGAAAACCGTTAAAGTAGTCACAGGATAATAGTTCTCGGACCAACTTCTGAGCCAGAATTCCACTATAATGGCACAGCATATCACCTTGTCGCCATGCTGTGACATGCAGCATTGTCTTTGAAATAAAAGACCCCTCAGCATTCAATGCATTCCTGCCAATGCCATTTTACTCCAGCCTTGACGGAGCAGTTGTGCTTTCAAAGATATACGCCGTTAGCTGTGAGCTCTGGGCTGCATTCATTTGAGGACAGAGCCTGCGGAAATAGGAAACACAAAAAAGGCTTCACATTAAATCTGATTGTTCCTTGCCAAATCGAGACATGGCTACCACTGGCTGAGCTCAGTGTGGAAAAGGAGGTCTGATTGCACAGCGGGAACACCTTACCTAAATGTCACTTCTTTTTTTTGTCTGTATGTATGCCCTAATTTTTCTGTCTAGACATGAGTCAGAGCTTCAGTGCATGTACGCTGGGCATGAGGAGCAAGTCCCTTATACCTGACAACGCTGACAGAAATAAAAAAGTCAATGAAACGGTGGGTGAGGGAGGATGAGCATTCAGTGTGTTTGATGATGACACTTGCTGCATAAAACCAATAATCAAAGGAGAGAGATTCTTGGCTCGATTTCAGCGGCGCTCTAGCGGGGATTCAGAAGAGGTGAACCTCCACTTATATGGTGAAAAGAAGAAGAGCCCGTTGAATGCCTGTAACAAATCTAGCAAGGCTGCAGAAAACCCTCTCTCCTTGGCGCTTTCAATACCAACCAGGACATAGTAAAACATTCATGCGAACACAAAAGCAGTCGGGAGAGGTACTTAGAGACTACTCAAGAGCTTCTCCTGAGGCTTTCAATTCCCTCCCGATTAATTGTTGCTTTTCAACTAAGGTTCAAATGATTTGATCTATAAAAAGCTGAATGGGCACTACGGTGCAATTTAAAAATACAGGTGGCTCCTTTGGCCGTGGATAGCTAACTGGTAGTGAACAACTTTTTTATTCGTCTTTGGGGAAAGCAATGCTTTGCTTGTACAGTTCTAAGAAACCCACCCACATGGCCACTCTCCATCTGGAGAGGTGGTGAATTGTAAACATTCTTTCAAGGGTAAAACGCAGACATCTCCTGTTATTTCTTGTCTATTAGTTCCCACAGTGAAGTGAAGGAAAGCTGTCCAGCCTCTTGCTTTATTCAGACAATATTGATGTCACTCACTGGTAAATGTGACTGTATGTTTGAATAAGATGGCACATACAGTAAGCCACGGTTCGGGCTGCACCTAACAATTATTTTCATTATTGATTAATCTGCTGATTATTTTCTTTATTAATAATTTTGTCTATTAAGTGTCCAAAAATAGTGAAAAATGTCCATCACAGCCATTCCCTAAGGCCAAGTTGACAATTAACTTGTTTTGTCCCATCAACAGTCCTCCAAAACCCAAAGATATTCAATTTCCTCCTATAAAAGATCAAGAAAACCAGCAAATATTCACATTTGAGATGCTAGAACCATTAAACAAGTTGGAAATCTAGCATAAAAATAACTTCCCTTGCGGTCAATCGATTATCAAAAGAGTTACAAATTAATTTCCTGTCGACAAAACGATTAATAGCTTCAGCCGTGAACGTTTTAAAGGAATAGTTCAACATTTTGGGAAATCTTATTCTCTTTTCAACTGAGAGTTCAATGAGAAGATTGATACCACTCTAATGTCTCTATGATAAATATGAAGCTAGAGCAAGGACACGCTAGCTTAGCCTAGCATTAAGATTGGAAATGATGGAAAAAGCTAGCCTGGCTCTGTCCGAGAGTTTAATAAATAAAATAAAATCTGTCTGGCCAAGAAACAGTCCAGCACATCATCCCCCATAAAACCACAACTTGTCATTTTTTTTACTTTGTTTCTTGTACAGATTAAACAAATAATATACAATGTGTTATTTTGTGAGCTTTAAGCCAGGTTTGTTCATGGGACATTTAAGAAACTAAAGGTTCCTTCAGCCCACTATTGTCTGCGGTTCCACTGCGGTCTAAAAACCTGTGAAGATTAGGTAAATGAATCTGATGACGTATGAAAAAGGTGTGTGTGTTTTTATCAATCAGTGACGATTAAGTTCTTGTACTTTAAGAAAGTACTACCCCACCTGACCAGGGCGTTTGGGGGGGAAAAAGTCCCCAGAACTTAATTTAGACCCTGGTCCCTGCGGTCGAAACACAATGAGTTCCTCAAAAGGTCCCTAGTTCCGGGGGAAAGTTCCTGCGGTGGAAATGGGGCTCTAGAGTTGCTGGCAGGTGGATTTTACCTTTGGGCTAGCTGTTTCCAGTCCAAGAAAGTAAGCAAGGTGTATTTCCCAAGAATGACAAACTATTCCTAGTTAGTTTATTTGCACCATATACACAAGCCTCCTTCTATATTCATGTCGCCCCCCCACGGGATGCTTATAGGTGTGTGTAGCGAGCAGGTAGGCAGGCAGGGAAGAGACAGCAACGAGGGATGAGAAAATCAAGGTGGAAGACAGTTAATGAAACGGTGACCTTCAGGTCATCTGCGCTGGTTTGCGCCAGAGATTTATTATTGGGCTTTGGCAACACTTAACCCACCGCGATCACAAGGCCAAGCAACCTCAGAGGAATAGATGCAGGATGTATGCAGGCACACACACATACATACACTTTTGATAAAGGCTATTCTTAACATGGCAACAAAGGTCCCAATAAGAGGCTGCAGTGCCTATAAATGCCTCTCGTGTGACCCTTGACCTTTTTAGACTCTGGCTCCTGAATTTCAATCAGGTGAGTTCCATCCCCTCTGCCATCAATCACCCCCTCTCCTTTGCTGCCGTCCTTGATTAATCGATTCAATCAATTACGTGGATTGATAAAATGATTGATGAACTACATAAAGTGTGTGTACTCTTTCCACAGTGCGTGATTTAACCTTGTTATTTAGAAGCCAGACGCCTCGGCTCGGTCACACTTCGTAAAATTTGATTACAGGGTGAAACATGAAACAAAAGCGTCGCTGTATGTTTCTAGGACAAATAATAAATACCGTAACATAGAAATTCACCACAGCATACAGCATGTGCTGACATGTGGAATCTGTGCTGCCATTGTATTCACACTGCAGCTTCTCTATATAGGGTTCGCTCTCTCCACTGCATTGTATGTCTGACTGAGCTGAATTCAGAGCACATCCACACGGCCACACCCTCTCCTCTCTTCATAAAGCTCAACTAAGAGTGTAATCTTCCGGGGATTACTGTATTTACCCTTTGCAACACAGAAAAATACTCACTTTAAAGCCCCGGGGCACAGACTTTAAGTTGCCCTGCAGCACTGTTCATGCACATGTCGAGCTCCTCAAAGAGCAAAATGCTGTCATTGATTGACAACACACACAAATACAAGACGTGGTCAAAAGCGGGTATATGGCTGGACCGTGTATGGTCAGTCTGGGAATTTGTGGATAAATTGTAATACAAGCCGTCAGTGGTCATGTTTATAATGTCAAATCCAGCAGTACACATGTCCACCAGGTCCGGCGAGGACAGGGGACGCGCTGCTCCACTAAACTGGCTGTTCAAGTGGTGACATACCCTATCATTGAATTGGCGACCTGCTCATAAACTTCCTGTTATTCCGTCTAAACAATCCACCAAATCTACTTCTGAAAACATTTTAAGTGAGAAATAGTCTATGCCACAACTGAATCTCACTTCCTTTTAGAAGTAGATTGCCAAGTTTGACAGCTTGATTCAAGTTTCATGGGCTAGACGTGGATAAAGGACTGTACCCGCCTTTTTGTTTTGAAAGAGCAACGACCAATGAGGAAACTCCAACGCTCGGCCGACCAATCATGTAACTCCATCACTCACTCACTCACTCAGTGACAGATTTTTGCATTTGTAGGGCTGGCCCTATGCAATCCAGCCAAAAAATGTTCACACTAATGTGCAGCAGGTATACACCTGTGTATGAAAAAGCATTGCTAGCAAAGTGAGAGAGACGCACAGAGACTTGAATTTACAGAAGTTGTGCGCAAATGCCCCCAGAAGCACACATAAGCAGCTTGCGAATGCCAGCTCGAATTTGCTCATCTCATTGCTTCAAAAACATGTTTATAATGCTAGCAGCGCGGCAGCGGTAATTCAGTTTGGCAGCCAGACACAAAAATAATCATTAGGAATTTGTTCTTGTAAAAAATTCTGGAACAAAATGATGAGTAGGCCCTGATTAGCTCTGTTTGGTTGTGTAGTGGGAAATGTTCTTTATTGAGAAAGCACAGGCACACACACACACACAAATGAAACAGGACTGTCAGGAGATGTAAATTTCTAGTAACTGTACATTCCCAGAAGTATTGTACTGCTCTTCATAACACAGGCACAATGTTTTATTAATGAGACACACTACAGTACGTTTCATTTGGAATTGAACATTAGGCTCCGCTGCCTCCCTTCAGTATTAGCTGCTGAGACCGATGTATGTTAAACAGCATATGAATGAGGCTCTTGGGTTATCAGTGTATGGCAATATTCCCGGAACCAAAGGACACAAACATGCACACACATCAGCAGCCCACACACAAAAACTCAATTTCCCAGTGGCCTCATTTCCTCTCAGCTGCTCGGCAGTGACATTTAAATAAGCATCTGATTAATAATCTTGGCTAAAGCGGTTGATCAAGCTAATGAATGGCTGCCATTAATCACACTATGGCACAGCTGTGGATGGAGTTGGAGAGACAAGGCAGGAGGAAGAGGCAAAGGGAAAGGACAGATTTTCCACAGTTTGATTACTTCCTGCCCTTTCAATCACAACTAAAGCACAATTTTGGCAGAGGTGATTGTCACATCTCCACATTCCCTCTATTGAGTCTGCAGTTTTCAATCCAGCAAGTTGCCCAGCTTTCAACTCCCAAAACAAACATATATACGTGCTACATACTCGACTATTCAAAAAACACTGCCTGAGCAAACAAAAGGCCATTGTGAAACCCCCCTTTTCGATCAAACGGCACTGTAAAGATTAGCTATATAGCTAATACCCACTCGACAGGGCTTTGTTGACCCTGCGGATGACGGCCCACAACTACACAGAACAGTAGCTGTGAAAAGAGGAGGCCACAGGATCTGCCGAGGGCTGATAGGATTCACCACACCCTGGGTGTCATGGCCAGTGAGCTGGGTCTGTGCCCCGGACAGCGATTAGCGGCGATGTGTGTACCCCAACGCCACGCCACAAGCAGCGCCAGATACACACCAGCGATCCTGCTAAGAACTGTACCGAACTGGTCTGCAGAGGAAACGAGAGTGTGTCTCGTGCTTATGGTGCACAAAGTGTCATGAATTACAATGCTTCTGTTGTTTATTCAGGGGAAGCTTAACTCACTCTGCTTCACATTAATACCGCCTGCCCTTGACCTGGATTTATCACAGCAACCACCAAAACTACACAGTTAAGGGGGCTTGAAATCTCAGTGGAAAAAAGCTGCTGAGTAATCTCAACCATCAATGGCTCAAGTGCCCTTGAGCAAGGCACTTAACCCCAGTACTGTACGTCCCCATTGGCGGTGTCCAGATATATCAGTTTCATCTGTCGGGGCTTGGAGGACGGACTGTCACGGCATTTCAGATAGATTACAAGAACAGTGTGATCTCTGCCCTTGTGTGTGCACTAATGATTCATGAAAATACATTATTGATCTCCATAAGGGAAGCAGCTATAGGACAGATCGTGAAGCAGATATGGATTCAGTGTCTTATGATCAAGGCCGGGAGAACACGTGACACTCAGAGTCATCTGGTTCATCTCTAACCTCTAAAGCAGTCATTCCCAACCTGCTTTAGTCTGATGTGCACCCGTGGCTCTGTCAGATGAACTAAAGCAGCCCTTCATCAACACCAAATGTATTTATTATATAAAAGTGGAATATACAGTAGTTACACCCAATGGAGTCTGAAAAGTGAAGCCAATGTGGAAGTGCCTTAAACTTGCATTATTTCTAACAGCCAACAGGGGGCGACTCGTCTGGTTGTATAGAGGTCTATGAGAAAATGACCCTACTTCTCACTTTATTTATAACCTCAGTAAACATTGTAAATAGTCTCAATCGCTTGTTTCAAGTCTTCTTCAATACAGCATAATGTTAATTTAGTAAATTATGGTGTCATTTAGAGTCAAATAGACCATAAAGCAGGGTATGATTTAGGGCGTGGCTACCTTGTGATTGACAGGTCGCTACCACGGCGTTGTCCGGTCTGGGAGTTGTCCGTGTTCTCGTCTTACAACTTTAACCCTTTTGTTAATTGTAACATTTTGGACGCCTAAAAATGTCTTATTCAACGTTCGGTTTTACTGAGCTCCACCCTCTGGTGTCACTTCTCACAAACAACCAAGACGGTGACGGCCAAAACATCGAACTCAAGACTTCAAAACGGCAGTCCACAAACCAATGGGTGATGTTACGGTGACCATTCTTTCATACAATTGATCTGCCAGCGTTTAATTCAGTTCAGTCATGTTTGCATTTGTACTACTACTACTACTTTGAGTGACACATTTTTTAATTAACTTTTGTTGATCTATTACTTTTCGAAAAATTGCGGTCAGAATTGTCTCTACATTATTGTGTGAACTTGAAAAGTAGCCTACTTGGTAGATAGTCAAGAGTCAAGTCATAACAGGGGTCTAAGTTTAACTTTTAAAGCTCAAGGCAAGTTTGAACAATGTGAATTTATTGTAAACATATCAGCTAACAGCATTTTGTTTCTGTTTGGGAAAATGACATAGCTTATAGGTCTGACTGGCTCATTCTGACTGCTGCTGTTGTGGTCGTGAGAATAGTGGGTAATACTAGATGGAAG
The DNA here is from genome assembly GCA_916701655.1 of Sebastiscus albofasciatus. Taxonomy (NCBI): domain Eukaryota; kingdom Metazoa; phylum Chordata; class Actinopteri; order Perciformes; family Sebastidae; genus Sebastiscus; species Sebastiscus albofasciatus. Next base: position 41,146 of record CAKAOI010046338.1, read on the forward strand.
AACAGAGTTGTTGCCTTGAATATAAAGTCTGAAAATCATGCCATTCATCTTGTTAACATCCTGGATTAGTTAATGACTTTCTTCTGGACTTCTGACCTGTTCGGAGGATCAAACTAAAAATAGTGTTAACGGATGTATCTGTTTAATCAGAATGTGATAGATAGGCAAGGTTGACAGATAAAACTGAACTAAATCAAAGGTGTTTTTTCAGTATTCTGTTTTCTCTCCCCCCCTGTGGATGCATCTGTCTGCATGTCTGTCTGTCTGTCTGCCGCAGGTGTTGCTATGGTTACGGAGTCACAAGCCACAGATAGAGCTGAGACGTTAATTTATAATAACCTAACAAACATATATTTGATAAAGGTTGGATAGTAAAAAATACATTGTATGAAAAAAATACTTTCAGATGTAACACATGCACAGAGACTTGACTGCCTGGACAGATGTTTTCCACCTATTTGTTGTTTAAATGTATAACATAGTTCATTAAAATACATGCCAAATATAAATAAACTGACACATATGAATTCAGACGTTTTTTTTAATATATAGAGATATATTGGTATAACATATATGTCCATAAATTACATGTTTCCAATTTTGAGTGTGGACATATATGGTATTCTGCTATATGCAGATATGACAATTTCATAAATGCACATATACTAGATTTCCATATGGGCACATTACATTGCATTCTAAAAATACACTGACTTAATGCCCTTAATTGAGTGTTTTGTTCATTTACTCACTTAATTAGTTTTGATTTCATTGACTAAAATGTCACTCCAGCCCACTGAGCATATTGGTGTTGCAGGAGAAAACCTCTTACTTGTTAATTAATCTGCTCATTTGTCCATTAATCCATCTCTCTGTCCACACATCCCGCTATATTTTGTTCCTGTAACATTTACTTTTGGAGTTTGGTACATACTGCAGCTACCGATACACTCACAGTGTATATGCCACATCGAATAAAAGTGTCCATCAAGATTGTTGCTGTGAGAGGACAGCAGGGAATTTGGTCGCTGGGATGGAGTTTCACTTCATTTTGCACCTTTATTCACAGTGATGGATTTGAGAAATCTGTTTATGGCTGTGTGTGTATGCGTGTGTGTGTGAGCTCTTCCATCTCTTCCATTGGCCAAACTGCTAACTGCTCTCCTCATTCTCTCCTTCCTTTCTCCCAGAATGCCGCTGGGAAACAATGACAAGGGCACAAAGCAACGCTACTCCAGCACCTTGCGAACAATGTAACCTATCATGTGTGAATGTGTGTATGTGCATCATTAGAGTATACTGCAGTGGTGTCTTGGTATAGGTGGGTATGCTGCGAAGCTTTTAACTATCTTACTGTTTGGTAGTTTTACTTGTAACAGTGCATGAATAATCATATGTTTTGTTTGCAGTAATTTTCCATGATTGATGTTTTCATAGGCCAAATAGAGGAAGGACCAGCTGGCTTGTTAAGAGATCTTAAAATCTCAGCAGATGTTCGGCCAACAGTGTTATGAATGGCATTGAACACTTGTGAAAGCCTGTGGTTCAGCGGTTGCCAGTATAGTGTTATAATGTTCCGTCGGAGTCATCATCTTCATCTGGGGATGCTCCTTCCTCTAGCTTGTGACAGTTGTTGGTGTGTCAGACAGTACTTTCTTTTTGATGGACATTAATAATGTGCTTTGGCTTCATATTTGTAGCTGTGCATATGCAGAATTAGCTAATAGAGCTTGTGTTTCAAACTCCTCCAATGGACTTTTGTTCCTTGTGGTTATTCAGAAGACAGCGTTTCACCGCACCATTGACTGAAAGGAGACACTGACTTAAAGACTAAACTCAAGGAACATAAATCTCTGTAATACCCATAGACTATATATAATAAATGGATGTGGTCACCATGACGTCACCCATTGGTTTGTGGACTGCCGTTTTGAAGCCTTGAGTTTGGCATTTTGGCCGTTGCCATCTTGATTATTTGCAACTAGAAATGACACGAGTTAAGTACAACCAAACACTGAATAAAACACTTTTAGGCGACCAAAAAGGTTATGATTAACTTTCATGAACTGAAAACCCACTGTGAAAGGGTTAAAGTTGTAAAACGAAACACGGACATCACCCAGACCGGACAACGCCGTGGTAGCATCCCGTCAATCACAAGGTAGCCATGCCCTACCCTGCTTTATGGTCAATTTGACTCTAAATGGGACCATAATTTACTAAATAAACATCATTCTATATTGAAGAAGACTTGAAACTAGCAATTGAGATCATAAACTCATGTTTACAATGTTTACTGAGGTAATAAATCAAGTGAGAAGTAGACTCATTTTCTCATAGACCTCTTTTTGCAACCAGAGGAGTCGCCCCCTGCTGGCTATTAGAAAGAATGCAAGTTTAAGGCATTTCCTCATTGGCTTCACTTTTCAGAACCGGAGTTGCCAACTGGTTGTATCTTTAAAGGGGAATTCCGATTTTACATATCGGAGTCTGTTTACAGGTCTTACGGAGTACTACTGCATAATGAAAAAAAATGCTTAAAGCCTCAAGTGATGTCACTTGAGTCAGCATTGGTTGAGGCTAAAGACTACAAGTTTGAAAATGAATAAAATCTGGGGGTGTGAGTTAGAAAGTAGTGAGACCACCAGACCTCTGTAGCCCGCTCCTCATCTCTGCTTGAGGCTAGCGGCTCGAGGCTACATTAGCCACTAGAAGCACAACGCACCCAAATGCCCTACCGAACTGTCAGTGGTTGAATTGCATTGGGGGTAATGAGTAAACCAGATTTTGACGGGAGAGACGAATTTGTGGAAGAAAATAGACGATATCTCTGGTTCTACCGCTTCGATTTTGACACAGTTATTTTTAAACTGTCCATTGTGAGTCTGACATGATAAATCGATAAAATACTGTTTTAATGCCATCGATTATTTATACACACCACTACACCTCTGGCATACTGTATATGCAGCTACATCAACGACTGTGCAGCTCCGTCAATGCAGAGTACACGTTTTGTTTTGAGTGCATTCGATTGTGCGTGTGTGTAAAATCCACTGATGGCTCAGACGGGAACCCATTCCTGATGGAGCATTTAGCTGTCCCTAGGCATCACAGGTGTTTCTGTCTAAGTGACGTCCCAATGACAGACACATTCCATCCAGGTTCCATTTGGGCAACCATGCAATAAATCAACACTACATCGCCACTCTGCCACTCATTACTGCACACAGAGAGTGTCTGAGAGGCAGAGAGGGAAAGAGAGAGAGGTACAATGACATAAAGGGACAGAGCGAGGACAGTTCTGCTGATCTGCAAACAATGCACCCCCAAGAAAGGTAATTTGAGAGTCTGATTGCTTTCTTGAGATACTGTTTCATTTCGCTGTCATGGAATTATGAGAGGTAGCAGATTCCTGTTTCAATTTTCAGTGCCGCTCTGCATCAGTTCCAGAGGGCCCAGGGGGGAATCAATGGCTCACGGACTTTGCTATGCCAACAATGGGCTACAATTTGACCCAGTGGGGTGATAAACTGCAGCCAAACACACTTTAGCTAGTGGCCAATGCAAACACAAGTGGATTTAAGGGAGGGAATGCAGAACGTTAGCGCAGTAACGGTTATGGTAACATGGTTCAAGATTAGAAATAATGGAATTTCAAGGTGAAATTGTGTGTAATATTAGCCTTTAAAAGAAAGGCTGAATCAGTAAGCAGAGCAAAAATAAAGGAGAGTGACGGGAGAAGCATTTCAATCTGTGGTTGCGGAGAGAGAGATTATGAGAGAGAGATTAAGAAACAGGGAGAAAGATGCAGATTGAAACTTTGGCCTCAGAGCTCCACGATTTCTTTCCCTTTCCCATCACTAAAGTGATTGACAAATTGTTGAAAATAACCGTGAAAGGATTTACAGCTGCATTAAGAATATTACACCAGCAGTGCAGCTGTGCAGCACAACAAGAGCTCTAAAGGGAACTGGTCATTAGACCAGAGGCAGAGCAAACTATAAAACCCCTCAGTCCTGGCATTTCCAACATTCATGTTCCCTTTGAGAACATAATCCCTATAACACATGGACTACTATAACAGCTACTTCTGATATCTGTTTGTGGAAACAAGGCTGTCAGTATGGGGTGCAGTTTATTACGGTAGTACACGAGTGGGGCAGTTATAGAGTCACGGATTTCCTTTGAGGAATAATCAAAGAGAGATTTTGAACATTGAGCACTTGAGAAAACAGCAAATACCCCAAACTGAGACTGACATTTTTGTAATAAAGAATGAGCTAAAACAAGATTAGACAGAGGCTTTGTAGAATGTTAAAATCTGCTTTTATGACAGCGGTGAACAAATTAATGAGTATTCTATTTGAGACATGCAGCAGCGGATTTCACTTTAGCACATACCAATATTTACAGTCAATTGTAACATTTAAAGGGGGACAAAAAAGGGGATCAAAAACCCATGTTATGTCACCAGAAAGATGTGGATGTTGACCAGGCAGGAAAGGTCCATGGAAAGGTTTGGAAAGAAGTTGCATTATTGGAAGTGTAGGATCCAGCAATTTTGGAGCTTTACCCATTCTCAGGACTAAAATGCAGGATCTCCTGGCTTCTCTTGCATTCATTTGGACCATTTTTTCTAATGTGTTGCAAGACTCCCAACCTTTGCAATGCCAGATAACTAATTTGGTATCCCTTTAAACCTGCACTAACTGCTTTTTGGTCAATAGTCCAATATTCACTCTCTTTTAGCTTGATTTCCCCCTACACCCACTCTCTTTTTAGCTTCTAACTTTCTGACTTTGTCTGGGGTACGGTGCTGGCCAGGTGGCGTAAAGTAGGTTTTTAGAGCTTTTTTCTGAAAACAACTGTCTGCTGTGACGGAAAACAATGCTATCAGAGCACTGAGACTGAACCAACAGTTGCCAGAATAAAATGTTGTCATTTTACATTTCTGCAAACCAAGGATACGAAAAATATGTTTCATATCAACATTTTGTGTATATCAGTGTTAATGTTTAGTGTAAGCGTTTTAACCGCTCGTGGCGCTTTTGGTGTTTCAAAACTGCATTTTTAATTATGTTTAGGCAACGAAACTACTTGGTTAGTTGATTCAAATAAGTACGTTACTTTTGGTTTCTCATGGAACACGATCAGCGGTCTCCTGGGTGAAAGTCCCGTGTTTGTTTGACCCATCCATCCACCCTGACCTCCTCCCTTTGTAGATTTGTATTTTGATATGGCAAAAACAAACCTAATCTGGGAGAAAATACGTTCCCTCGAAACGTAATTGACAGTGCAGTGTCATTGTCTGGGAACATAACTATTAGGAGACCAGACTGGAACCAAAACAGTAAAGTTATGGCCTGGAAAGCCAAAACAAGAGCCGAAAGACGCTAACATGCTCCGTAGAACTGAGGGGAACTGCAGAATATGTGAATTCCTCACTACAAACGACCCCTATACTGTACATACACTTAGTCATGATCAATTGTAAAATATTGATTATAGCAGCTTTAAGTACTAAATCCAACTGGACCTATTGCTCATCACACTACATCAAAACAGGGCTAACATCTTGCGTGTAGCTTGCAGCTTAATATCAGTCCCACCTTTCCCTTTGGATTCTTCCCACCTGATTAGATGTTAAGCTGCAAGCAGCGGATGGCTCACAACTAATAGCCACCACACTTTCTTCACAGACGTCAGCAAGCCGCTGCTTTCAGTTGTCACCAAGGAGATGCAGCTTATTTTAACGCCCCAACACTGGCCTCTCTGACCACACAACACAACACTGCGGGTAACCAGGCCAAGTGAGCACGCCACGGGGAAAGATCAAGTGAACCCTGACGTGCACAAAGCCACAAGCTTCGATCTCCTGTCTTCTTTACTTTGACCACTGTCTGTTGGGATACGCCAAGGTATTAAATTGGCTGAATCACAATGGAAATATTCAGTGTGGTGGGCTACCTGTGTTAGGTCTGACTGAGTCTCTCTCCACTGAGCCCAGAGGATAATCCATGCAGGGCTGGTGTCTCCTCAACCAGTACTGGCAACAGCAGCTGTATGGGGACACATAAGGCCATTTTTGACCAATTCATTCCACATTTGATCAAACTGAACTGGATTTCTTTCCTCTTTCATGTACAGTATTGTTTGCTAATGACAATAAAAGTAGGTTTGATCAGTTTGAATTGGATTTGTTGGATTAATTTCCTCCCTAAACTCATAATAAAAGTAATATACTCATTGTTCTACGTGTCATTGCCTCTCTCTAACTCCTTGCTATTACCCTCCCCAACTCTCTCTATGCAGTCTATTTTCAAAAACACTTTTCTGCTAAATTTAGCCAACCAATCCTGATTGTGCGTTAAGGCCATAACAGGCAGAACATATTTACGCCAGTCAGCAGATTATCCTTGGAGAGACTGCTCGACACAGTGACTGGCAGGGAACTGCTGAAATCTGGCTTCACACCAACCGGAACGCTCATTTCATTGGCTGGTTATTTGGAGAAAAATAGAAGATTCACTTTGTTTACATCAACGATTGTGTCAATGCTCCCAAAAATGTCACATTAAATATGAAATCGCATGAAATTGCCAGGTAAGTAATCACCCAGAGTGGTTAAACATAATGACGGCAAATGCCCAGGCTGAGTGCTTTCCTTGCAGCATAGCATATTTTCAAGCCACGGCCATTACATCCAAATAAGTAAATGCAATCAACAGAGAAAGAGAGAGGGAGGGAGGGATGCTGGGGAAGGGCAGGGTGGTACTGTACTCACATACTAATAGAAATGAAATGTCTATGTGCACGCTGAAAACTGCATTTACACTTGCAACCTCAGGTTTTACTGTTCCAAACAACTCCCAGCAGAGCAGACTAGAGGGTAATGGAGGGTGACCGCAGTGTTGGACTTCATTTCGCCAACGATTTGGGAACAATGAAACAGCTGAAATGCCTTAACGTTGAATTGAAATGGGGGTGCTTTAGAAATCCACACCCTTAAGTATTTCAATCATTTGAACCTTTCTATTATTTGCATTTTATTCTTTGAAATACTAGTATTGATTAAACAAAAAGACTTGATCATCAAAAGTTTTTGTGCAAGAAAAGGTGAGGAACCTTTCTTGTTTCACCTTTCTGTAGACATCCTATGCCCCCATAGGCAGCTTTCAAAGCAAACGCAAGCACTCAATCATGCATCCATCATATCTTAAATTCACTTGAGATAAATACTATATGTGCAAAATATCCACCGGGAGCCAATTCACGTCACACAGAAACTGAAAAAGGAAGAAGCAACTGCAGAAGTCCCTCATTTTACACGCTTTCTTAGCTGTTGCTTCATCCCCAAGAGGACCTGAAAATCCTGCAGGTGTTTCTCAAGGAAAAAAAAAATAAACGCAGAGGGAAAAAAGTCTTCTACCACAGCTGCTACTGTGTGTAAAAAAAAAAGCTGAGTAAAGCATTTCCTACCTGGACTCACAGCAGAGCAGAGCAGGTCAGAATGTTTGAGTGTCAATTCTTCTATCACGCTGATCCAGGTTGGAAAAACTCAGCACTTCTGTGCTTTTACACTCGTGGTTACTCTGCTTTCATCTTAGACTGCGATCTCACTTATTGATGGTACTGGAGCCAATAATCAATAACGCAGCACTGAGATATCAGCACTTCAAAGCCAGTGTGTGCACACCTGCACATAAGTACGTGTCATGATAATCACAAATGTGTAGGGTTTTATGCAAGGTGCAAATGTGTATTTAATGTGTTTTATATATTAGTAAGTTACAGAATGCATGAATTTGTTTGGCTAATCTATCCAACAGCTAGTATAAAAAAACAGAACATTAGCTTAGCATAGCATGAAGATAGCATGAAAACATGGACAAACAGATAGCTTGTGTCCAAATGTAATGAAATGTGAAAAGCAGAACCACTTAAACTCACTTAACACACATATCGTTTGGTTAATCCATCCAAAAACTGTAACGGCACGTTAGTTTAGCATAGCATACAGATTGCATGAAAACAGGGGAAACTGCTAGCCTGGCTATGTCTGAAGGTAATGAAATTTGCCAAGCAGAACCTCTAAAACTCACTTAACACTTTACATCTTGTTTGGTTAATCCGTCCAACAACAATAAGCGTATATCGCAAAATGTCCAACTGTTCCTTTAAATCAACCCCCCCCCACAGGAGAAAAGACTTCAGGTCTATTCACTATACAACAAAACACAATGTTAAATCCCTCTACTTTCCCACACAGACACAAATAGGTGTGCCCACATAAATATACCTCCGCTCACTGCAGTGACATTTGATTAAGTCCCTGTTGGCACAGCAACAAATATCCGCATGCACATTTAGCAAATGCTGAACTATCAACTGGAACCCACCCACACTGCTGTGTCCGTCTCCTGCAGACTCACCACCATCATGCTAAAAGGGAGAGGTGCTCCAGTGTCACACAATAAATTTCAGTAAACCCTCATCCCGGTACATGATTGATCACTGCCAGCACTGACAGATTTCATTGAGTGGAGGAAGAGATACGAGGTTGTTATTGTGTTGTGGTCAATCATACTGTGTCTAAGAGAGGGAGAATTCATGCAGGACTCTTAACTTATCTGCGTGTGTGATGTGTAAAAGTATGTGTGTGCATACATTAGTACCCACGCTGTACATGTGTAGATTAAAGATTAACATGCATGCTCAGCTTTCAGCATCCAGATGTTCCATTTTGTCGCACTGCTGCCACTTGCTTTTATGACTGTTCTGACATGCTCCCATATGGACACCTCTTTGGCTCATTATTTCAGTCAGCGAAGGCCACTAAAAAATGCTTTCTAATAAAGACTGGACCGCTGCCATGCAAAGCAAAACATATATAACAAATTCTCCTTTCATTTCTAAAGACGTTTTCATATTGCTGGTGTCATGCAGAAAAAATTCATAGCGCATACTGAACAGCTACAACGCAGGGCAGGGTTTAAAGTCGTGTGTCTGTGTGAAGGTCAGGGCGCTGATGTTTCAAGCTTCTTAAGATGCGCTGTTCTGTTGCTGACCCTACACTCTGACCTCCATGTAAATGAGGAAAAAAAACAAAAGCATAAAACCTTATTGGAATAAGTAAGTGAGCAATACATTAAAATAGATACTAGAGTCCTCAATGAAATGCAGAAATAACTACATGGATATCTCTTGCTATATAATAGAGTTTTCTTGTGTTACAGTTTGAAGGTAACATTTTTAGCCACTGGTCAGTCCAACGCTACACTCCAGACTGAAAAAGCTCAGCAACTGTTGGCTGGCTTGCCATGAAATTTGATACATATATCTGTGGTGCCCAGAGGATGAATCCTAATGACTTTGGTGATCCTGTGACTTTTTTTTTTTTTAGTGCCACAGTGAGGTTGAGATTTGTGGTTTTCAGTGAAATGTCTAAACAGCTAATGGATGGACTCGGCATGGAATTCGGTACGCATTAGGGCTGCAACTAACGATAATTTTCATTGTCGATTAATCTGTTGATTATTTTCTCGATCAATCGATTTGTTTTTTGGTCTATGAAATGTCACAAAATTGTGAAAAAATGTTGATCAGTGTTTCCCAAAGCCCAAGATGACGTCCTCAAATATCTTGTTTTGTCCGCAACTCAAATATATTCAGTTTACTGTCTTAGAGGAGTAAAGAAACCAGAACATATTCACATTTAAGAAGCTGGAATCAGAGAATTCTCAACTTTCTTTCTTAAGAAGTGACTCAAACCGATTAATCGATCATCAAAATAGTTGCTGATTAATTTAATAGTTGACATCTAATCGATTAATCATTGCAGCTCTAGTATGCACATTCAAGCCCCCCTCAGGATGAATTGTAATAACTTTACATGCAATCTTCTAGTTAAGTTTTTTATTTCTCCAATATTTTCTGAAATAAATACCTGCAAAACTAATCAGCCAGAACCAGAACCATCAGCCTCAGCTTTGTTGGCATGCAAATTAGCATCCTAACATGCTTAAATAAGATAAAAAACGCCCCTGTGGGCATGTACTGTTAGTCTTGTTTCCACATTGGAAGCAATATCAAAACATATAGTAAAAACCGTGCAACACAATACAAGACTGCTTGTAGTGAGCATTTTCAATGAGCAAAAGTTTATAGCTGTGTATGTATGAATGGTGTTACTAAAAAAGAAAAGACATGGTGTTACTGAAAAAGAAAAGAAAAATGAGATTAAAAAAGGGTAAAAAGTAGTAGTCTCTGTGGGACACCGTGATAGCATTTGGTTAAATATTCACTTTAATCTTGACTGGGACTTTAGGAAGTCTCCAGTGACACTGTCCCCTTCCATTGATATCCTTAGTCGATGCAGGAGCAGAACAGTCAAGCTGAATCTATAATCAGTCAGTACCAATGGGCTCATTGTGAGTCTGCCCTTGAGGGCTAATCTATATGTGTCCCTAGTGTTTAGGATGTCCATGAGATGTAGCGACTCCAAGCCTGGATACTCAGAGGCGTGAGAGCAAGGGGGAAAGGTCTAATAACTGAATTGTTGCTCTGTCTCTTTTGGATCTTATTCATATCCTGTTTCATTTTTTTTATCCACCCCTTCTGCACTATCCATCTATTTTCAATTCTATTGTAAGCCACTGCACTCAACCCCTCCTCCCCCCTCCCCCCGGCACCTCACTGAAATATCCGCTTCTTTTACGGATAAAAGGAAACAGTTGCAGTGGCAATCAATATAGCAATCTGTTTGTACATATATATTACGATTACAGATTTTTTTTACTAAATCCTATACTATATATAAAATGGATGAAAAAAATGTTGGTCTCTAGGCTGTATTTTGTTGTTTTTGGATTTCTTTTAAACCACTATCAGCCACAAACTATTTATTTATCATCCACACTTTGCAGTAAATGTTTGAATGATTTTAATCTGGAAAACAGTGGGGAAAAAAAGATAATAACCCTCGCCTGATCCTCTCTACAGGCTCTGCGTACTTTTAGCTTTTTGATGGCTCTGCCCTCTATCAGCTCCTGCAGTACACTCTTGCCACAATAGCATTTTAACAATGCTCCTCAGGGAGCTCCGGCACACTTTGCATCCTAGAACCTAAATAGTTCACTTGTCAAAGGTGACGGTGTTGACGGGGAACCTATTTTTTTAAACAAATTATGAGGGAAAAGAGCCATACACCTGACCTCTGACAGGTCTTAGACAGTGCAGATCTTGTGTGTGTGTGTGTGTGAGAGAGAAGCTGTCAACATGCCAGCCCCTCTCTCTCCTGTCCTGTCAAACTCTCCCCGCTTGTGCTTTCTATCCCATGGTGCAGAACAGAAAGGGGTTAGGAAAGCCTCTCTTTCCCTCCCTCTCCTTCATCTTCCAGCCTTTGCCCATCATTCTTGAGTTGGAAACGTCAAACAGGCCGTCACTGAACCATTATATGACACAATATGTCAACATTTCCACCCATCAAATCGAGTGTCCGAGCACAAGCGCTGTATTGGCGACTGTTTAACATCCGAGCCCTATATCCTGGAGTTCACGTGTTGACACAAACAGTGTCGGCGTATGGTTTCTGGATGTGTGCTCCGCTGTCATTGTGAAGGTCTAAAGGTCACTAGCCTTGGACTCATGAGAGCGATGACAGCCCAGAAACAAAGACACCAGACTCAGACCCTGAGGTTTGCATCAGTTCGACATGTCACACACATGCCTGGCATCACTTTACATCAGGGATGCTGAGTGTTGCCTTGTAATGGGACATCTGTGTCAAGAGGACCAACTTGATGGGCAACAATGTCAGAGTGATACACAATGGCTGTTTAGTCATACATGCATTCACTTTCACATCAGCTTGTATATGAAGTTGGATGTTGCACACAAAATGTGATACTGCAAAATAAAGTTTTTATAGAAAACATAAGATGTAAATGTTTCAAAAGTTATTATTCTCTTATTTAATTTTAATATCGGAGCTCTGTATTGTCATTATCTCTCTAAAGATTGTTCTCAAACTGAAACTACTTCTTTTCTTTTTGTAAATAGAGGGGTAGCTGTCTGTCACTACCATTACACCACACCAAGGTGTTAAGTAGTAGTAGGTGTTAAGTATTAAGTTCAGTATGATTTAAAGGTGCCAAGTGGAGTTTTCTTGTAAACAAGCTATATTAAAGGTGCTAAATGTGAGATTGGGAGCATTTCTGTTGCTTGTATTGGATTGTATAGAGCACCTTTAACATTCGGTGTTACTCACCAAAACCCCACTGTGTGTATCCTTGAGGTCTAACAAATGTGTTGAATGCATTTCCTTTTAACATTTGCAAAGATGTTTTGTTTTTAACTTCAAAATTGTGAATTGTTTATATTGTTTATATTCATGCCGCCAAATGTCCATCAGCGAAATAGTGTGAAAGCAACAGGAGGATGTGAATCCCCTACATGCGCGTCCTTGTGTGTGTGCAAAACACAAACAAAAAAGGGCCCCACTCATGAAAACCTTGTCTGTAAATAGGGAGACTCGTGGGTACCCATAGAACCCATTTCCATCTACATATCTTGAGGTTAGAGGTCAAGGGAGCCCTTTGAAAATGGCCATGCCAGTTTTTCCTCGCAAAACTTTAGCAAAACTTTGGAGCATTATTTAGCCCTCCTTCCTGACATGTTAGCATGACATGGGTACCAATTGGTACCAATGGATTCCTTAGGTTTTCTAGTTTCATATGATACATTTAGCTTCACTCTAGCCCTAAAACTGAACCTGCTAGAGCCTCTGACATTGTCTCTACAGCGTTACTAGTGGTCCAAAACTCCACAGGGTGCCTTTAATTTATCAGCCACAATCATTTCATCATGGCAAACAGCTGAATTGCAGGCCATGATGAAATTGTACACAAAAAAGAATGGAAATCAAATTCAAATTAAGGCATGTGGTTTATCTTTTTCACATTTGATATCTCCATTCTTCATATTCGCCACACTGTAAAAGTCTTTTTTATTTAAGTCGCATACTTCCCGCTGTCAGATGTATGATTAAGATGACGATCAATAAAGCTGAATCAAAGCTGAGGAGTAGATTACGGCAACAACACGGTTTTCAAATGACCTTCTAAACCACTTAGACTCTTCTACATTGCCTTCAGGTCTGTATATCTTTATCTCAGAGAGAGTAGACATGATCTTTATCACATCATGTTTTTTTTTATTGCAAACTACAGAGTGGCACTATCACACCCTCTTGTCAAAACCAGATGGCAGCTTAATATGATCTAAGCCATTAAGATGTGTTTAGTCTGTTTCTTTTTTTTTGTTTGCACAAGGTTTCACAAAGGATAGAAATTAACTTAAAACGTAAATTTAAAAATGTACAAACAGTGCGTGACGACTTGCCTGAAGTGCCTCAAGTCTCATGTAATGGCAAATTCTACCCGTCTCTTAGATCAAACAGATTTCTTATTACTATTTCTCCACGTATCTTACACACCAATAAAGTCCTCCAAGACGTATCAATATGACAGAGATATGAGTACTCTTTCACTTCATAAAATTTTCATCACAGAGTGTAAATGAACAACTTTATATTACTGTTTGTTTATGAGTTTGCATCATGAGATTTATGAGGGCGCATTTGAAAACACCGTGGCATGGCATTAGTGCCGCATCTGTGTGTATTTAAGTACATACAGTGTGCATACACACTGGCTGTATAGATAAGGATGTTTAGTACATAAATTGACTTTACTAGTATCCTTGTACAGTATGTGTGTGAGTATCCATTAAATGCATCCCCAGCTCCCCTCGCCTCCGTAGGGGAGATCAACACTAGCTTGAAGTTTAAGGTTTTCCTCTCTGAGCTTGCCGAAAACACACAGGAACACCTTGTGCACATTCACTGGACCTCCACTGGAGAGATCCCGGGGGGAACTATTTGAAGTTAAAAAACATTTATAACCTCCTCCACTGAGAGAGACACACATTTTTATCATTACTAACACAAGATCTGCAAATCTGTCAGTGCAGATTCTCATGCAGTTTCTGAAGACAGGCTCTCCTCCCTGTGTGTGTTTTACTGCAGGTGTGTGCAGTAAGGTGTACAACAGAAAAAGAGAAGTGCAGCTATTTGCCAGTTGAGAACAGCTAATGGGCGATTGCAACTGAAGTGTTTTTCCTCCTCAGGCTTTCTTGAACATTTGGCTTACAACATTCATGAATTCAAATTTGGCTTATTTTCCTCTTACTGTGTGGGAATTCAAATTTGTTAGCAGTCACTATTTGAAGTAAGAGTTCATCCAAGCTTGGAGAACACACACGTAAACTTTACTTAAAGCTAGGGTTGGTAATTTTCTTCAACAACATGTTTTGCTATATTTGTTGAAATTATTTTTACATTACGATGATGATAAACAATGAAAAAATCTGGTACCTGTGGCTCTTGCAGGACTGTAATATGCCTGTCCAATCATTTCATTCGGCTCCAATGAAATTACCTGTCTACCTACCCGCCCTGTCTCCTAAAAATTCTGTTCCCATACAACAAAACTGCTTTGTGAAGTACGTTTCAAGGGAAATGTATTTTGTCACGGATTATGTAAATTCTGACGTATCACAAATACAGAGACCCAGGAGGTCGCCATGTCAGATGTGAAACTAAAAGTACACATTCACCTATTTCAATTTATGTCTATAGCTTAGTCATGTAAGAAACGTAATCATTTTAAGCCAAACCAGGATGTTTTTAACTAAACCTAACCAAGTATTTTTGTTGCATTTTTTTGTTTTGTTTTGTTTTCAACTTATAACGTTAACCACCCCTCGAAACGTAACTGAGAATGCAGTTTAGTTGTATGAGAATGTAATTTTGTAGGAGACAGGGTTGGCCTGCTTGCGCATACTCAGCCCGTGCACTCATTGCGCGTCACCGGAGTCTTCCACAAGTTGTTAACTTGACATCTGTGAGTACTAACAATAGCCGTGTTTGTTGTTTATGTTTATTATGATAATTTTGGAGGAGTGGCTTTTGGAGGGAGGCCTGAACGGATGGACTGTCAGTGTTGCCGACTTGGCGATTTCCTTGTTAGATTTAAGGGAGCTAGTACTGCTAGCTACTTTCATTAGTAAAGAGTTGACAACACTGGGCTGGGTTTTTCAGTTGGATCATTTTAAAAACCTAGCATACGCTTGCTAATTTCTCAACATTACCAACCCTAGCTTTAAACAAGTGTATAATCTGTAAACAGAATTCGATTGTATACATTTTCAAGAAGAAATCGATTTGTTGAAAGTTACAGTTTGGCAACAAATTGAGTTTGAAGGAGTTAAAATGTTCTCCAACCTCGTAAGCAGTGATTGTGCTTTTTTTCCAAAATAACACTTGCAGCTTTAAGGAAGGATAAGGCCTACTTGGCAGTGGAACTCTCGCCTGCCACCAGCACAATAAGAAGGCAACAGGAAGCTAGCCAAGCACTAGCTCTCAGCACTAGCTGTAGGGGTCTAAGCAGCAGGGAAGCTGTACCGCAACATAGCTTTCACTACATGCTTGCCAGATTCGAGCATGAATAAATAAACACAGCAAGATCTGTCCAATTTTCCCTCAGCCCTGGGGCTTTAAACCAGAATACTTCTGACACCTGCTATGATCATTCATTATCCTTTCCTCACATGCATTATTTCACAGGTGCCAAGTTAAAAATAGTTCTATTCATTTTTGATGGGTTCCGACGAATGAGTGAAATAAAGCCCACTTGTGCTTGACACAGCAACATAGTGCCAGATGAGGAGATTACTGCTTGTTAAGCTGTTCCGACTGTGGTTCCCACAACTAAATTACTCAACAGGTCACAGTTCACTTGTTAGAAAACAAGGGCGCCTTCTGGGAAGACGCCAAAAACATAATTTACTGCCCCATCAATGGTCAAGTTTCACAGAGGCTGTTTAATAAGGAGTTTTATCCATGCAGAATGTCTCAGGAGTAACATCATTTTGCTGTGTGCATTGTGTTTGTGACTTCATTAGAATCTCACTTATGCTGCATTAGGGAGCTTTTCTTGCGTTAACTGCAATTTGTAAAGTATAGCGTTCAATATTCATTTGAATTCATTACGAAGCTCAATTTCCCCATGCTTATTTCTCCAAAAGCAAAGTAATGTAAAAATCAAAACAAAAAAATTGTGTTTTCACTACTGCAGCCTAACCAGATCTTGTGATAGAAACACGCCTATTCAACAACCCAACAGAAATCGGTCCATATGTTTTTCCAAAATCACGGGGCTGCTTTAGTTGAGCAAAAGACAAAAATTGTCAAATACACCAGAGAAGTGCTCAGTAACACCTTGCTGAGCCAAGTGAAAGCTACACCTGAAACTGTGTGTGCCTGTCAAAAACATGCCAAGCAATCAGCGACTCGCATCCTGGTGGGAGGACCACTGAGACATACAGTACAGTAGCTACTCAGCGCAACTTGTACCCTACAATATGGACAAAATATTTTGTAGTCACATGAAATGGAGAAATGTAATGAAAGCTTGAGGTTTAAAATGATGTGAGGCGATCCCATTAATGTTCTGGACAAAGAAAAACAACATATATGGTTATATCAATCCAGGCTGTTCTCATGCACTGTTTGTAGCTATACCTACGAAAAGTTATGCAATTTGTATCCTATGAAATCAAGTTGTATGTAATCAATGTAATCCTAAACAAGGAAGTATACAGAGTGTATCAAAGAATGCCGGACTTTCATCCAGATGACTGGTGTTCGTACCCTGTGTGAAACTAGATGTCAACGTTGATTTGTTAAGTTATACCACTTCCAGTGTTATTTTAACCCAAACTACGATATTTTCCTAAACCTAACTTAGTCGTTTTTGTTACGTAACTTCCGTACCTAAATTATGCCACTTCCAGTGTTATTTTAACTCAAGCCAAAATCTTTTCCTAAACCCAACCAAGTAGTTTTTTTTTGCTTAAACCTAACCAATTTTCCCTGTGAAGACTGAAGTTTATTTTGAAAAGACTGGAACAGAAAAAGACAAATACATCACGTGTTGCTGGGCATTCGTAGGAAAACACATGAACAATTAGGAATAACTTTTCGTAAGATATCGCACAAACCATTTTATGAGGAAACGTTGCTCTCAATGAAAATAGCTCATAATGACATCTTTGGATTACAGTATCCTGAGTAATCGGAATATTGTTTCTAGAAAGAGACATCGCTTTTTCCAGTTTCTTTCTTCCACCATGCTTCTAGCTATCAATCTTAAAAATATGTTGCATTTCTCTGAATATAAAAAGGAGGATGACGGTAGGAATATTTGTCACAAATGTGTAAGATGTTTTCACAATCACACTCTTCCTGTAGATACTGTATACAGGTTAGAGTTGATTGTTTAAGTCATTTATGAAGGAAAAATTCCAAACATTCTCTAGTTCAGACGACTCAAAAGTGGAGATTTGCTGCTTTCCTCTGTTTCATATGATTGCAAACTGAATATCTTTTGATTTTAGACTTTTGGTTGGACAAAACAAGGGGAATTGAAGATGTCTCTTTGGGGCTGTAGACATTTTTGCGAGCATTTTTCAACATTTCCTGCCATCTTATAGACTTAATTAATTGCTTTATGGAAAAAAATAATCAACAGATTAACCAGTGATGAAAATAAGCGTGAGTTGCATCTCTAATTTAGTAAATAATCAGCACAAAACAGTCATGATTTGTAGGAAATTATTTCTCTGAGTGCTCTGAACTATAATGAAGTTTGGCAACAAAGCAGCAAAATGGAAGACGGAGTATAGCTTTGTAAATAATCTAGTAGCACACACAGCCAGTTCCAACCAAGGATGAGTGGTAAGTCAGCGAGACGCCCAGCTTGGTGCTAAGAGGCGGAGGCAGGGTACAACCTGTGCACTGCAAAATGGCAGGAATAACAGGCTGACACACAAAGACTGACACGGAAAGAAAAATTGGCCCTGGCTGTCGAGAAAGTGAGACAAGGAGAGAGACAGAGACATGGAGGGTTTTTTTTTTGGAGTAGAAAGAGAATAAGGAAACAGCATGATGTGGAGAAATGGCAGGGGCTGGAGAGAAGGACGGAAGTGAAAGAATACATGCTATTAAACAGTATTGAGAAATGGGTAAAGCAGGTGATGGGATATGGGCAAAATAGACGCTGACAGAAGCAGCGAGAGATGGAGGAAAAAGACAAATGTGAAGGACTGCAAGCTGTCTAAATTCAAGCAAGAGAGGCAGGTGATTAGTAGTGATGTGATGACTTGAGGTGTGTGTGTGTGTGTGTGTGGCTGATGATGAAGGATAGCCATCTATAGCAAGAAAGGGAGAGAGGCAAGGGGGAGAGAGGAAGGCCACCAGCCAAGTGGTCTAGTAGCATCCTGGGAGAAACAGCATCCGTCTCAGCAAAATAGAGAGCAGCGATCAATAACTATACAGTTAAGGTGTGTGTGTGTGTGTGTGTGCATGTGTATGTGTGTCACTGGCGCATTGGCCTTTGCAGTTTGCTTACACTGCATCTACACTGCTGCGTTTTGATAGAAATATATGGTGTGTGTGAATGATATGTGAGCATGTTTGTCCTGACCAATACTGGATTTTTAGGGATGATACTGATATCTATTTGTTGTTTTTAAAAGCAGATAACAATACATTGGCCAATAGTATTTTTTTTATTCTATAACATAAATAAACAATTTTGATATGTGTACCATAGGGACACATACGTGGGACATTTTACTGTTGAAAAATCAATGTCAGCAGTCTTTGGTGGACAAAGTAATGGTGACACTGTTTCTAAATGGCATTTGTGTACTGCTATTTCTTGATATTTATTGGGTGGCATATACTGTATACCAATACCAATATTTACTACTGGATGGATTGCCATGACATTTTGCACAGTTCATTCGTGGTCCCCAGCAGATGAATCCGATTGATTTTCGGCCCTCCCCTGACTTTTCCTCAGATGCCACCAAAAACAGGTTGACATTTTTGGCTCTTGGTGAAATATCTTGACAACCATCGGATGCATTGCGGTGAAATTTGGTACAAATATTCATGGTGACCAGAGGATGAAACCAAATAGAGTGCTGCAGTGATGATGTATTTTTGTAGGCCAAACCAGGAAGTTAGCATCGCCCTGGTTCCCTCGACAAAAAGCCAATGGGATTTTTCCAGTTAACGTTAGGCTATAAACGAAACTCCACCGCGGTCGCATGAACGCGAATATACACAACAAGGCTGTAAAGGCGGATGTGTCAGCGTGATGACCACTTGTTAGCAACCGCATTTTTTAAGAAACGTATAAGCTTCTAAATTCACGAGTGGGATATTCACTGACATATTTTATATCGTAGAACAAAATGTTAAAATCTCTTAAGATGTGTTAACCACAGACCTTATTTCAAGTATCTAAAACATTCAAAAAACCCATTGACTTTGAGACAAGGGAACCGGAAGTGCTAAAATTCTAACTCATTTTTGGGTTTTAGGACTCATTCTTGCACCAATCTATGACTTTGGTGATCCTCTCACATTTTATCTAAGGCCACCATCAGATCAGAGTTTTCAATTATCCTGTAAAATATCTCAACATCTGCCAGATGTGCTTTGTATTTAGGGCTAATTAGCTAACAAATAACTAAGATAGTGAACATGGTATACCTGCTAAACAAACACGTTAGCATTCGTTATTGTGAGAATGTTCTCACAGAGCTGCTACCGTGGCTGTAAATTGTGCACACAGGTAAATTAGCCTCTTTCATTATGAGGCATCATTGACCTGCCTATTCATATGCTGGTTTGTAAACACTTTTAGAAAATCATTTTAATTGATCAGGACATTTTACATTGCTTCTCGTCAAGACTGTGCAGTTTCCTGCTCCACTCGTGGGTACAAACTGAAGCACTATGGTCAATATGGACCCTTTTATCTCATCTGCAACCTCTCCTTTCACAATATTACAGCCCATAAATAAACCCGAGAAGAGGGGAGGGCTGTAATCTCATGGTGCAGCAGCAGCATAATACCAAAATCCATTTCTATATGGTGCCTAGTCTTAACTAGAAAGCTCCATTTAAGAGTGGCAACATATGGCTGAAGATGATATGTAACTACGCAATTCAAAGTGAAGCGTGCAAATAGCTGTTTCTGTGACCAGCGGAGAATGTAAAGTGCAATTCGCATAATGGATTTTCATCCCTTACATGGGTTTACTGTGCAAAGCGTTGATGCTTTTTAATCATAAAAAAATATACTTTCATTTATCACTGCCGGGAAAGTATGCAAACATTACTCTACATGCAAACGGACACACGCACAGCACACACAGATTCGTGATGGATTAAAGTGTGTCCACAGCTATCACGAAGATGAATATATATACTGTATATACACTGCATTTATTTCTGCGTGTAACCTTTGAAGTCGAATAAAAAATGTGGAGAAACACTCTGATCTCCCAGAGAGAATAACCCTGTTGGTCAGATTCACCGCAATCAAAAGGACCGTCTGTTTCTCAATGCGTGTCAGGGGGAATTAAGACCCCTGAATGAGAAATCAAATCACACAGCATTTCCTTTCATCTTCTCTTGAATCGATAGCATGTCATAAAGTATGTTGGAGTCAGACCTCGCAGCATTCTGGCATAATTTACCAACCTCTTCTTCATTCTTTCGCACGCAGTTTCATACAGAAAGGAGCTTCTTGCGACACCGTTGAGCCAACTTCCCCCGAAATTTCGGGTTTTATCACAGTCACATTGACACGCTGGGATTAGACCTTCATCAGAGTATTTGTCCTTACAATGGAAACATTTCCGTCATCCAATTTAGTCAATTTAGGCTTTCCCCTGCCAGGGTGTTTGATGGATGTCCAGAGTAGTTGGCAGTGGAGAGAAGACTGGGCTTTGATGTTCAGGCCCAGACTGTTAGAGTATTCAGGTTGACTTTGATAAACCCCATTAGAGTGTTGCTACCTCTCCCTCTCTCCCTCTCTCGCTCTCGCACACACACTTACAAGCTATGAGCCTCAGAGGAACGGGGCGTGAGGGCAAAAATGCAAGGTTGCTCCGGCACTGCATAGATCAGACCGTCACATATGGGTACTTCGCACAAAGTCAAGGCCGCGCCCCCTTCTGGAGGAAAGAGAACCGAAGATCCCATAGATTTCAATGCAATTTGACGTATGTTTGGATTGTAATTTTGACAAAATTTGTATGCATTCATCTCTTGTTATACAAATGTTAGTTTTATACACATGCCCACTAATTATTTTACGACCTTGCCTAAACCTGAGCATTTGCGATACCTTAATAAATTAAGGTTGATCGCCATCATGTCCCTTCAGTCGTCCGCCATCCAACACAGTGGCAGGAAAGTACTTATCCAGACATCTATACATATTTGATTGAATCACGTTGGGCTGTGTGTTGTCTGTAAACAACCAGACTGTCAATAGCCAACTGTTTGATCTATAGGCCGAGATTTAGTTGGAGCCAACAGTCTGATGCTGCTATAACGTTGATGTACGACTTAGGGCTGTCAACGTTAACACCATAATTATAATAATATTAATACATTTGTTTTAATGTCACTGGTTTTTTAAACGCATTAACGCAATCAATCTTTCAGAGGTTGCAGCGGGCTCAGTCTTAAAGCTAGAGTGAAGGAGGCTAAATAACGTTCCAAATTTACGTTAAAGTTTGGCGTAGAAAAACTGGCATGTCCATTTTCAAAGGGGTCCCTTGACCTCTGACCTCAAGATATGTGAATGAAAATGGGTTCTATGGGTACCCACGAGTCTCCCCTTTACAGACATGCCCACTTTATGATAATCACATGCAGTTTGGGGCAAGTCATAGTCAAGTCAGCACACTGACACACTGACAGCTGTTGTTGTCTGTTGGGCTGCAGTTTGCCATGTTATGATTTGAGAATATTTTTTTATGCTGAATGCAGTACCTGTGAGGGTTTCTGGACAGTATTTGTCATTGTTTTGTGTTGTTAATCGATTTATAATAATAAATATATACATATATTTGCATAAAGTATGGACCATTGGGTGATTAATCGTGATTAAATACTTTACTCAATTGACAGCCATAGTATGACTGTGTTACTGCAGCAGCCTCCCACTCAAGCTAACTTTAGCTAGCCATGCTAGTCACTGTCACCAGCATCATTTAGCGATTTACCACACTGACAGTGAATATTCACGTATCGTATGTGCCTTAAATCTCAGTGTGAAATCCTGGGTTAATCTGCTACACAACAGCTTTTCAGCATTTTCTCTCCTGTGACAGCGAGTTTCTTTCCTCCAAAAGGGAGCGCAGCCTCGGTGATGACGCAACGCAGGACTGGTTTATAGCTTGGAGCCATGAAACCCCTCTATTACATCTTTTTCAGGACATGACAGGGAAACAAATTGGAAATCAGAGAATTTTGATTTATTGCTGGTACAACCAACTACACAACAACTCTTCGACGAAGCGTTATTACAATTACCGGGTTGTTTAAAGTAGGAGTTTGGAGACATGTGTCAACTTCTTCTGTTTATGCTGTTACCGTCTTTGAGGGATGTGGGATTGTTTTCCCCCAACAGGGGGCGTGGTCATGCGAGCCTACTCTCGGTGACTTATTGCCGGTCTGATGTATAAAACCCGGGTGAGTTAAGAAGTGAACGGCGGAGAAGATAAATAACTGGCATTTGCTTACAGAAAGTGAAGGCAAATTGATTGAGATGACTCAGTATGAGTGAAAAAAAATCAGATAGTGGCACAGGATTTTGTTAGAAAAGATTTACATATGCAATTTCAGGCTTTAGTCATCATAAAAGATTGAGAGATGTGTATCTCCAAGTCACCGGAGACAGCTGGTTCTTTGAATGTGAATCCGGCAGAGCTGCAGCGGATGAGCGCAAGCTTGATCATAAAAGGATGAATGATTCGTCAAGAAGTCTGGCGGAGGTCGTACTCTACATGCAACGCAACGCCCCATTCACCGCTCGGCACTATCTAAATTGAAAAGAGTATTTATACCAACTTAGGGATCAGAAGTTAATGGAAGCAGTCATGCATCAATTGAGTTACATAAAAATGTCCGTTGGAAAACGGGTGAGATAACTACATCCTTTTAAAAGATTTTTAATTTTCTCAAATTGGCTTTTTGTGTCTGATAGAGGGAGTGTGTGAGTGAGCGTGCATGTGTGCATGGGTGGGGGTTGTAGGCACATTACTGTGAGAGTTTTAATCAGACATCAGAAGGGGTATTAACGGGGGAAATGTGCAAAAAGAGTAGGATCAAATAAAGATCTCACTCCAATGTAATGAAACGCTGCTCTTTGGTGAGCTGGCTAATCATGCTGGCCAAGTTGCAGCACAGATTGCTCAAAGCAAAAAAAAAAAAAGGGTGACATGACAGAGGTGGGAAAGTGATTAAGATGGAGTTTGTACGGTCTCTCCTTTACAAAACGTGTAGAGAAACCTTTGGCATGAAAGAAAGGCTCATTGGTGGACGTACCCTGCCCTCTTTTGTCCCTCGGTATCTAATGCCTCTCTTATAATCCCATCTGTTAGTTTAGAGGAGGGAAATAACATCATTTTTGTTGCTTCACACATCTGAACCCCAGACAAACTTGCCTCCAGCTGATGAAATCCCTCTCACATTTAATGAAATGAGAAACCCCAATCCCAATCCGGATTGCACTGAGAAAACCCAAAAAAGATTTTGAGTCGTGTTGACACAACACAAGCCGTGCCAAAAAAATTAACATTACGTTCACTGATAAAAAAATACAATGTCATTTTGCCACAGTAAAGCAGCAGAGGCTCTAACAACAACTAAACTGCCAACACAACAACTGCCATCACTGCCGTAACATCTCCCAACATATCGTAACATCCTAATGATTGCCCTCACTGCTGAAGAGGGCAACAATGTGTTGAACGTTATGGATTTAACCTTCAAATAAAACTTTATAAGGGGCACATGGATGACACAGTTCCTGGCAGCAAATCTCAGGCTTGGCTGCACATTTCAACAAACGCAACTCATTGTGATCACATGTTGGGAAGCCGGTGAAGGATCGCGTACTCCTGCTGGTTAGTTGAGGTGCCTCCATGTATAGAAGGGGGTGGTATCTTAATGGTTAGTGTCAACTTACTACATACGGCATCGAACCACAGCCTGTAGCTATATAAGAAGTGAATGTAGTCACCATGACATCACCCATTGGTTTGTGGACTGCTGTTTTGAAGCCTTAAGTTTGTCATTTTGGCTGTCGCCATCTTGTTTTTTTGCAACCAGAAGTGACACAATAGGGCGGAGCTAAGTACAACTGAACTGATTTTTTGGTTACCAAAATGTTTAACTTTCATGATCTGAAAACACAATGTGAAAGAGTTAAAGCTGTAAGATGAAAAGGCAGATAACTCCCAAACCGGACAACGCCGTGGTAGCGACCTGTCAATCACAAGGTAGCCACGCCCTAAAGCATCCCCTGCTTTATGGTCTATTTGACTCTAAATGGGACCATAATTTACTAAATGAACATCATGCTGTATTGAAGAAGACTTGAAACTAGCGATTGAGACCGTAAACTCATGTTTACAATGTTTCCTGAGGTAATAAATCAAGTAAGAAGTAGGGTCATTTTCTCATAGACTTCTATACAATTGGACTTCTTTTTGCAACCAGAGGAGTCACCCCCTGCTGGCTATTAGAAAGAATGCAAGTTTAAGGCATTTCTACATTGGCCTCACTTTTCAGACCTAGAGTTTACCCACTGCCTCAAACACTAGATGCACAACAGTCATTCATTGTGAATTGAACCTCGAAATAACATCCTAGACTCGAAAGTGTGGGAGTGACAACCTATCACTCTTGTTTTGATACTCTCGGGAAAAGGGAGCACAGCTGTTTTTTTATTCCAACTCAACTCTGTAAAAGTGTAAAAAATGTAAAAAAATTCTGTTGTTGTGGCTTCCCCATTCAACATGATAGAGCTCTACCGAGCTACAATTCCTGCAAACACATCATCCAGGAAATTTACTGCAGTGTGCGCCAGTAGAAAAAAAAAAGTCCAATCAGAGCTGAGTATATCATTTACATGCACAACTACAACTAACACACCCGCAAGCTTAAGGCTCGTGAGAGGCAAGAGGGAGGCCTTCCTTAATGGGAGAACAATAAATGCTTTGCAACTCAGCACTAAAATGCCAGATTTTTCTTAAATCACCTTTGTCTCAGCCGAAAGGGCAAAACCACAGATGTTTGACAAGTAGCGTGTCAAGAGATCCACCGCTAGGAGCTAAAACCTCACTCCACAGCTAGTGCCACCAGCAAATGAATATTTAAGCCACACCAAAGCCCTCCTCCCCACACACTCAATTTAGGCATTTTCACTGAGCTCTTTCTAGCACAATCTAAGTTTCCACAAAGCCTCGCCTCTTCAGAGGCAGAGCACGATAAAAATCAATGACTCAGACTTCCCTCCTGATCGGTCAATCTCTCCTATAAGCTACAAACACACAATGAGGTTTTTTTTTAGGGGGATTTAAACCTAATCCTACCACCATCTCCTACCCCCCACTTTTCTTTATTTCTCTGCCTGATGTATGACCCTGGGATTCAGTTTCGCACCCTCTTACCTTGCTCTGTGCTGAGGTGAAATAAATGCTCTGGCAGTGGAGATTAGTTCACGGATGTGTGATTACAAACACAATAAACTATGCTCCGTGCGTGTGGTGGAAAGGCCTGCAATGGAGTAATTGTACAGCATTTTGCTCCATGTCAAACACCAGAGTCGAGCATGTCAAAAGGTCTTTGAAATGATAAGTGAAAAACATTATTTTCCTCTGGTATTAATCAGCCAGCAGACATATTTTCAGCTCCTATAACAAAGAGTCAGAGTTAGAGAGAAACTGAAATGTCAACTAAATCCAAAGGTAAAGTTGGCAGACTTTTTGAAATACAAGGAAATAAAGTGTTACCCAGAGGGCGACAGAATTCTCAGTCGAGCCCCGCAGATTCAACCTAATCTTTTCTAATTTAAGAAAAAGAAAATTATGTCCTTGTGGCACACGGCTATCTAGGGAAGGGATGGTGATTTCAATCTCACTTGAATTCTACATCTTGCCAGAAGAGCCTCAGAAGGATTATGCCTGAATATTTAAGATTGCTGTACATGGCGTGGGTGGTTATGAATAAGTATTTGGAGGGAAATGGACATTATTTGCTCTTCCTGAACCAACATCACCTCTACAAACAAACGGGAGTTCAAAATAAAAAGGACTTTTTGATCTGAGGGCTCAGATGCAGCTGCTCAGCGGAGGTCCAGTGTGTATGTTTGTGCGCGGGGATTAGTAGTAGAGCAGCATACAGATTTGAGTACTTTCCCGCAGCTAGAAGCCAGCTCAACTTGGATGAGAAATGTCCTCTCTGCACATGAGGACACAAAAATAAGAACAGCCTTGGATTTTTGCATTTGCACGATGCCATACATGTGCCAAAAAACTACTTTTTCCACCAATGAAGTGTTAAGGCTCTGACACACGAAGCCATCTGTCGGTCTTCGATCAATTTTGTGCATTCGTTGAGTTTTGAGTTTGAGTTTCCGTGGTGTGTCCTGCACCATTGGTGCTAGTCTGAGGTTTTTTGGCTGATTCAACATTTTGAATCAGTGACGGAGCCCGTCTGTAAGAGAAATCGCTCTGATTGGCTGTTCATCTTAATCAAATCAGTGCACGAGAAGAGATATGGAAGTGAGGAAAGTAAACCAATGAGTAAAGTCAAGACAAATATTTTCACAACAACATCTGGAATGAAGCTAGGTGGTGAGTGACTGTGGTGTAAAAATGATCGGTAAATGCTTCTTTATTTCATGTATGTATCATAACAACGGCTTGTATATCCGCCGTCCTCGGTCTTCCAGTTTCCCTTTTTGGATGACAAATACAGACTACTGCCACCTGTTGGTAGGGAGAGTTATTTCCTCTCACACAGGCACAGAACATAGATGCTAACCAGTCGTTGGCTGTAGACTTTGCGATGTGTCCGAGTGCAACTTGTTGGCCAAGAGACAGATCACGTGAGGCGACGAACAGGCGACGTGAGGTGACCTTCGTCGCTATTAGTTCTTTGCAGTGGCGGAATGTAACTAACATTAACTCAAGTACTCTACTTAAGTACAATTTTGAGGTACTTTACTTGAGTATTTCCATTTTATGCAACATTATACTTCTACTCCACTACATCTCAAAGGTACATTTTGTCCTTTTTACTCCACTACATTTGTCTGACAGCTTTAGTTACTTTTTACAAAATCAGATTAATACAAAATATAACTTATATTCAACAACGATCAATTAATACATTATTATGTACTACTATAGATTGAGTTACCTGGCAGTAAAGTAAGACGAATGCAGCTCCACCTTTACCAGCTACAACATTAGTGATGCTTACATATTAATGAGACAATAGTTATATTCTAATGATATAGTATTTTTCATTCTGAAATGGTTCATTCTTCATTGCGAGTACTTTTATTTTAGGTACTTTAATAATGGTTTTGATGCTAATGCTTTTGTACTTTTACTTAAATAGAATTTTGAATGCAGGACTTTTATTTGCTGTGGTATTTGTACTTTTATTCAAGTAAAACATCTGAGTATTTCTTCCAACACTGGTTCTTTGATGTTGGTTTGGTGTGTTTGGGACTTGTTTACACAGACAGACTAGCTGATCATTGCAAGATGTTGTATCTGCAGATTTTCCAGAAAACAGATTCACACTCAGTATTGTCTTCAAATAAGACTTCTATCCTGTGCAATATTACAATCGTATAAAAGTTGCTTTACTTTAAACCTGACTTTCCAGGATCATAATTGAATAAAAATTACACAAATGTGCTTAATGGATGAATAATCTACTTTTTTTGTCAAACTGAAGGAAAACAATTTGATCCCGCCGCTGCAGATCTGATATTTCATTATACAAAATGAATAAACAATCACAGTGCATGCATGAAAGATAAAGTCAGCACGTCTCAATTTCAATCCCAGAGATGTAAAGCGACTGTCACAGAAAAAACTGTTATCTAGTAATGTGTTTTTCATGCACGGAAATACAGAGAGCAAACGCTTTCAAGGCAAGGAAGTGCAGAAACGTGTGTCTGTGTATCATGAAGAGTCGTTTGTATGCATGTTAGGCACAGAGGCTTATTAGTGGCCACAAGGTAAAAGCCAATTGGCATCCTTTTATAGACGGTGGCGAGAAAAGCCAGTGTCAGCTCAATGAATATTCAGATAGAAGCACAGCCTTGAGGGGACATGGAGCAGCCCCAATCTTTTATCAGTCTTCCTCACAACGTGGATGTAACCTATTCACAGCAATCCAAATCTCCCTTTTGTATCTCTGGATTCTTCTTTCCTTTCTTCTTTCTTTGTCTCTCTGTATCGCTCATATACTGTATATACAGCACATGCAGCAGCATAGCTGTGGTGTTCTTTGCTCTTTCTCCACCTCAGCTTCCCAGAGCTGTACATTTTCCAGCGTAGGGGAATAATGAAAGCCAGTGACGGTGGGTGGCCATGTGCGTCGCATTGTATAGGAGTGCTGTGATTAATCGAGCTTGCCAAATGGAAAATGAAATGCCGGCAAGGCCATGCTGTTCAGCAGGCTGTTAGTGTTTGTTTGAGAGAGAGAAGAGAGAGATGAACACACATGATCGACTTCCTGACTTTTCCAGGTCTTTGCTCTCGGCAATCTGCCAGAACGACTTCAGACGCCCAATGGAGGACGATGGTCTTAATTGACTTGCCGGACTCCGTTGGCGTACAGCCGACGGTCTGTGGAGGAAATAAAAATGTTCCGTCGCACCCTCCTGCACCTCAATAATCACAGATGGATGAGCAATTTGAGTTTTGACGGGAAGGATGAAAGAAGACGAAGTGTGCGAGAAAAAGCTGATGGAAACCAACACCTCGCTAAGAACGTGTTGTACGTTTGTGACCTCGTCATCCCGACAGTTCTTTCAACTCTCAAGGTTTCAGAGCCAAGCAAATGCTTGACACCTCCGGCAAAGCGAACTGAAAACAACTGCAAAGAACATCGCGCAATCTGTTTCACACCCCGCGGGAAACCAAATGTCACACGCGCTTTTAGGACGACAAACAGTGAACATTCAAATTTAACCTGGTCTTTCCTGTAGGAGCTGTTTAGCAGCCCGCAAGCTCACATAATGGATCCTCTGGGTGCAATAGCAATCCTTCACACGGACGGGTGGAAGACTGGGGGTGGAGGCAGGACAACCAAGAAGGTCTTTCTCTGGAAAGCCATGGCCTGCCTAGAAATTCTGCCATTATTGTTATAAATGAGACATTCAAGCACCTCTCCAAACCCAGATACAGACTATTCTGTTCTGCTTTGTATCCAAATTTTGTTCCATTATTATTACACTGAATATTTCTTCCTTGGTTGAACCTAGGGAGCCCTAGAATAAATAAAATATGATGGACTGAGAGGAGACAGAGAATTGCAGTCAGTTTGTAAACCATAAACCACTTGTCATGGCTTTCCTATAAGCCTATCAAACGGTAATGATATGCATTAACCCTCCAACACAGTCCCAACAGCGTATGACCCAAGCTGCACTTTCATTTCACAAATCAACTCATTTTATTGTCATTTCCTATACGGGAGTATTATATATTGTTGTGGGCGTCTGCTTGAATCTACATTTGTTTTATTATTCTGAAATGTTGTGAGCATTACTCAAATTCCACATTTCATAATCCCATCACGATCTTGCCCTCCTTTTGTTGTTGAACGTTGACATCATTCTCCCAGCGGCAAAACAAAAGCTTGCCATTACCTATTAGATTACCCCGATGCCAAATGTGATTTAGGTCCCATCGGTATCAGACATTTGCCTTAGATGATAAGCTGGGAGTCCAATCCACTGCCAAAAAAGGATGCAAGAAGATGGGGGAGCGACGTGATGAAAAAAGACCATTCATCATTCATACTCCTTTTGAGGCAGTTATTAGACTTTTTTATTCCTGTATGTTAATACAGGAACTCCCCTAAGGAAGCATCCCCCTGATGAGGAGATGAAAACAAACTTGCCAAGCATGGAAAGCAATCTGCTCTGT
Source organism: Sebastiscus albofasciatus (assembly GCA_916701655.1). Classification (NCBI taxonomy): domain Eukaryota; kingdom Metazoa; phylum Chordata; class Actinopteri; order Perciformes; family Sebastidae; genus Sebastiscus; species Sebastiscus albofasciatus. The sequence continues at coordinate 71,323 of CAKAOI010046338.1, forward strand.
GACGTCCTTCGTAAAATCAGAGGTACGAATCAAGGTGCGGTGGGCAAACACAACATTCACCTTCCAAAGATGAAAAGACCTTTTCAATCAACTCTTAAGAGAATAATTCTCCAGGACATCTTCAATGGGTCGAGGCCTTAATGTGTGTCGAGATAAAACACACAGCTCAATCTCGCCGCTGCCTAATACAGCATAATGGAGAGAGTCAGGCTCTCAGCATGACAGCCAAGGATCCACCACGGTGATAGGCTAATGAAACAAAGAGCCTTAGGCAAGCTGTTATGCCTACAGAGCATGGGAGCAGGGGGAGAAAAAACACACTTACAACCACCCAGCTAATTTCCAGTGCAAGTTCTGAGAGCAAAGACCATATGCATCGTTGTGTACAATGTAGAAAACACAGTGTGAATACACAATAGGTCGCTCTATTGTGGATGTAGAGGACACAGCGGTTTGAATAGGACGGCAGCCAAGATCCCGCTACAGATTGTGTAGACAAACACACACACAAATACATGTGTTCCAGCGTACTGTATGTACACATGGGTATTGATACATATGGGTGTGTGTGTATACACTAGATACACACAATCCCTTCACTCCAAATGCCACAAATAAACCCCCCACACCCAGCGTACTGCAGTCTACAACAGAGCGGTGCCCTGACCCCCACAGCATCTGTAACTGAACAGCAGGCCTGGCTAACAAACTGCCACAGAGGATGGAAGCAGGAGGCAGGCTGAGCCGCTGATTGATCTGCTGGGTAATTGGCTAGGAGCGGCTGAAACAGCCGAAGGACGTAAATATCAGCCATCCTGTCGGATAGTGAGTTAAGTTCCACGGGGCGATAAACCCTGACTGGATGTCCCCTGAGTGAAGGCTCCTGGCCTGATAAGCTGGTGAACATTTTGTGCTGGGACTTCTGTAGCTGCTGAGTAGGGTTTGGAGCAAGGTGTGATGTCAGAGGAGGGAGAGGAGAGGAGTCAAGTGGGCTGGAAAGAGAATAAAGGGGGCAGACACTCCAGATACAGCAAAATGCATCCACGCGTCTTCGCAAAGTGTGTGGTTTCAGAAACTTAGTGATGTGCTGACAAGTCGCAGGTCTAGTTGGTAAACCACTGTAGCTGGCCAGCAATTTGGGAACATGCTATTGTTAGTCAGCCGTAATCATAGGCTGTATATAAGAAGTAGGCCTAGTCACCGTGATGTCACCCATTGGTAATTGTTGTGAAGCCTCGAATTTGGCATTTTGGCTGTTGCCATCTTGGTTTTTTGCAACCAGAAGTGACACAAGAGAGAGTTAAGTACAACCGAACGCTCAATAAGACATTTTTATGGGACCAAAATGTCACAATTAACTTTCATGAACTGAAAACACACTGTGAAAGGGTTCAAGTTGTAAGACGAAAACATGGACAACGCCGCGGTAGCGAACTGTCGATCACAAGGTGGCCACGCCCTAAAGCATACCCTGCTTTATTGCATATTTTACCTCCTCAACGGAAGTTATGTGTGAAAACCACAACTTGTTTGCATCTCCAAAATGTTAATGATACCCATTTAAAATCAAATTGAAAACGGTTGCTCATAGAGATGTGCATTTAAGTAAATTAGCTCAACATATTCAGTAGCAGGAAAACATTCACAAGATGATACCCATTTTCTCCTTTTTGGCCTCGTCATTGTGGCTGAGATTCCATGCCCTAAGAGGGAAGATAAGCACTTACTAAGAGGATATTCTGAATTCCTGTACTGTTTTTCCTCCCCTCTAATGTCCCTCTCTTTGCAGGAGTGTATCCACTGAAACGACTTCATATCAGTGTCATCTCGGTGGGAAGGAAATCTGCTTAAACAGAGATGAAATGCAGGATTTCAGGTAGGATTTGTATTATGTATGTCTTCAACGACATGCAAGATATCCCTCTTTCACATAATGTAGCTAATGTACCCCCACATCCATATGTTCCCTCTTATTTCTCTCCCTCTTTTCATTGTCTTTCTTTGTGAACCCGAGGCCAGTTATAGAACAGCACCCAGCACAAGAAACATGAGCATTGAGATAATTAGACAGGTTGTAAAACAAGCCAACATTTTAGCTGAAGTTGCACAGGAATACGGTGTGCAGATACAACTGTGGTAAGTATGGTTTAGTTGAAATGGGAAGTCAGATCTTTCTCTATGATGGATCTTTATAACAGAACATTTTTAAGTACAGTGTTATTACCGCAGATAGAAATGATGACCAATTCTATGAAAAATAAGAACCAGGTCGTGATAAACTGGAACTATCCTTTCATTGCGGACATTGGGGGGTGTTGGATATCTGTATTTCCTATAGTTCCACAGAAAGCACGTACAAGATGTAAGCCAAGGAGAGTAAATGGGACACCTCACTTCACATGGATCTGGTGCAACAACACATAGAAAGCATGAGCCATGCATGTCAGAGAGAGAAGAGGATGAAAAGAGGTAGTGTTAGCTGAAAAAAAAGAGAGACAGAGAGATGAGTGAGGAGAGCGAGGGTGAGACCGCCCTCTTCCACAGCTGCAGGAGGTGTGCCTGCAATGCTAAACTCACTCCATCCATCTCGCTTTGCTAAAACAGAGGCGGTGTCGAGGGGAAGGGTGTCTTCAGCTGAGCTCAAACGGAGCGACTGTCATTCTTCTTCACCCACATACGAGCACAGGAGATTCTTTTGGAAATGAGATTGATGTAGGCAGCCAGAACTAAAAAAAAAAAAAAAAGGGGGCTGCACGGGAAAACCAAAAGAGAGAACCCAAACTCCAACGTAGAAAACTATCAGCTTTGTTCTCCATTGAAATGAGTCATCAGAAGAATAAACACTTATTTTCTCTTTGCCAAAGCCCCATTCAGCTGATAGCATTATTGGTGAAATTGCATTAGACACAAGGAGCATACCATACGCTGTGAGTAATGTACACCTACACATTTTACTGGTAGAGAAAAGACAGACCCATAACAATCACAGAAATAGTAGGCCGCACTGAACAATCTGGGAGAAAACTCCCAGAGAGCTGTAGGGAGTACTGATGACAATACGCATTAGAGCAAAACATTGGGATGCTTTTTTTTTTTTTTTGGTTTAGAGATTCATGAGGAGTGACTATATGCAAGCAGTTCATTCAGGGAAACACACTTCACTGAGATCTCAGCAGAAAATGCACCACAAGAGATTTCGCTCTCATGAATTTCATCTACCTTTTTCCTCTGTGCTCCTTTGTGAATCTGGATCCCTACCAGTGTTGGGTCATGGAAAATGAAATCTTACTCGCGGTGCCTCAGGGGCTATAGCAGCGTGAGGCAAAGTGTCTTTATTGGATTTAGGTTGAGAGGTATCACACTAGAAAAAGCCAGACCACAAATCACAGGCTCAGTTTTCACTATGAGACATTTATTTGGACTACTATACATGTCGTGATTCCACAGCTGCATGGTCGGGTTCTCACCTAAAACATTATTAAGATTTCGGTTTGTTTTTTCCTTTTTGAAAATCAAAAGCAAAGAGCTCAGCAGCCCAGCAATTGGTGCAGCCCTCCAATCAGTCAAATATTAGTGTGCATTTGTTTAAAATCTTCTATTGGCCATTTACCCAAATCTTGAACATCTGCATCTTCAGAATAAGGGCCGTTACACACTGGCGGCGTTTTTCTTTTTCTTCGTGCAATTAATTCGCACATCAACATATTTTTTCAGACTGTTGTTTTTGTCATGGGTACTTTCACACAGGACGCAGATTTTACGGGGCGAAAAAGTTTTTGGAATGAGGTTTATTTTCTGAGCTTTTGCACCCCGAATAAAGGTATTAACCAATCACAATGTGCGGAATGGGTTGAGTTCATGAAACAACAGCACGGAGGCTCCGTAGTCCGAACCAGGATGGCAAACTTTATAACTGCTTTCAATTTTGACAAAGACAGCAAATGCCAGATCCACTTCTTCAGTTCTTACCTTTCACAATAAAAGCCCTAAACATATACTATTCACAGGCAAGTATTTTGCATTTTCGCCCCTGATGTGTAAAGACCGTAAGAGCCCCAGATCTAACTCTCACCATCTCCTCGGCCACACTGCAGTCTATGTTTTGGCCAAATTCCCTAAAGTTACTTCCTGTCCCATCATATTACATACAGTAGGTTGGAAAGTGTGTCCAATTCTGTCCTAAAATGCAGTAAATGATAACTATCATGATATAATAATATACCTCCTGCCAATCTGGTTAATGTCCATCATCCTGTGAGTTCAGTGGATGCAATTGAACAAAAAAAGCGACTCAAACATGTAAATGTCAGGTGTTGCCACTGGCAAGCAACTTTGGAGGCAGATGTGAAACTGGGAAGTCGCCGCAACCTCCTGTCTGGCTCCGGCAATGGCGCTGCCAAAGTCGGTTCCTTCCAAGAGCAAAGGGTCGATCTCTACGGTTCAATTTTCAATTTTCCAGTTTGAGGTTCAATCTCATGGCCCTGCCTCCTTTATGATAGGCCCATATATCCTGTTCCAGCTATAATCTTAAATGCCATTTGACTCATTCTCAGTCCAGTTGGAGCTTGGTGTAGGCGATAAGGCGCTTAAATCAATCAGTGTCATCTTCATCGTATAGATACATCCGTCATGGCCTGAATTGTTAATGGTAGAAAACATACAGTGCTACTGAAGGTGCCTCGGGTAATATGTGAGGCTGAATGGCATGCTGACCAGTTTCCATTTGACTATTTCTTTCAACAAAGGGGAAAAATAGAAATATGTTTGTATTTACTATAGTGAATATGAGTTTGCGTTTGGCACAAATTAGCACAATATTCACATTTAAATTACAAATGTTTGAGTGAAGGTCATCGAGCATGTCCACACCTGACAACATGATAACAAAATTCACTTAAAAAATGCATTATATACTCAAAACTACACAAATCCAATTCATTTTTCTCGAAGCAACACAGAAACGTCTTCATATTTCATCTTTAAATGTATTCACACACCTACAAAACACATCACATGTAAGAAGCAGATGAAAAATTTATGTTTTTTTCTCTGGTTCCCACGATAGTTTCAATGAAAGAACAGCATATCACCGGTCCTTGGGTCAGGGAAAAACACAAATACTGCTCGAGTCTCCAGAGCAGCTTCTACCTCACCACCAGATCTTGGCTCTGCACACTGCCGGCGATCAGAGCGCAGGGAGCAAGAGGGGGGAGAACTTGCAGCTTTTATTTGCTCTGGCTCTGGCTTAAGGTGCTGAAACACCACTTAATCTACCAGTCCACAGGGTTCTAAGGTCACGGGGCCCTAGGACGACCTGAAAAGCAGAACGCTGCTCAAATCCCCCAACAGCCTTGCAAACGGAGAAATATACCACCCATAATTTCCCCTGCTGCACATGCTGTATTCAACTAAGTGCAATTTTACATTATGTGAAAGTACTACAAGGCTGCCTGTCACAATTTAACACCTTGGCTTTGGCGCGGACCTCCAGAGATGATGTGAATCTACGGGAGGCAACTTCACATGTGCTATGAAGCTGTTCCTGGCTTTTTTTGACTCATGTCTTGTTCTATCTTTATCACCACCTGACAGTTGCTCAGTGCACTTTTATTTTAAAGTTGCCACTATTTCAAAACTAAATCATTGTTCCGCTGTGAAGATATTTGCACAGAATGATGACAGACAGGCTGAAACAATAAAAATAGGAATCATCCCAGGAGTTATTTAGCTAATTCAAACACAGCCTTGGCATGAGGCTACCAGTCCTTTCCCCTACTACTCCCCTACTCCCACTTAACGGATTGAACTGCCTTTTATATGTGGACTTGATTGTGGTGTAGTAGAACATGATGACTCCTGCGATACACTTACAGTAGGCTATGCAGCAATGCTCCAAAATGGCCTTGGGATAATGTGTCAAGGTTAAGTATACTGCATCTTGGCGTTTTTTAAGAGACTCACTAATGGTGCATCAATATACACTTAAAGGAACAGTTTGACATTTCTAAAATAACGCCAATTAATTTTCGTGCCAAGAGCAAGATGAGAAGATGGATACAATTTCCATGTCTGTGCAGTAAATATGAACAGCCAGTTAGCTTAGCTTAACGCTAAGACTGGAAACAGAAAAACAGCAAGTCTGGTTTGGTCTATAAGGCCCCGTTTACACCTGGTGTTAACATGTGATTTGTATCTGGATATCGACATCCAAACCACAGGCCTTTGCATTTACATCTGTTATTATTGAGCGCTCTCATTATCTTGATTCTTCCCGTGTTGTTATCAGATCTCAATATGCTAATTTTGGTCAGACGGTGCTTGTAGAATTGTCGATAAACACGGTGCGTCCCAGTGTCAATGGAAGCAATGAAACGCTCTGTTTTTGAGACGGAAAACTTGCTAGCTACAGATAGTCCTGTCACTTTTTACCATGCTTGCTTGAACGAGCATGAAGAGGAGGAGTTAGGTGGACGGCTGATCCAATCACGTTCTGATCCCTATCCGTGCATTTACACCTTGCGTTAACATGTGTTTTTCCTTATCCTGATCAAATATCCAGATACAGATTGCACGCTAATGCACTGTGTCAATGGGATGCAAATCTTGCTACTTAACATGCTATGCCTTGTTTGTTTAATTGGTACACAAACTGCGTAGAAATGTTTTTACTCTTTGGTTTTTATACAAATTATACAAAGGACCATATACCTGTTCCTTCCCTCCCTTCACAGTATGCTAAGGCAACATTAATTCAGCACCCTGTTAATGGACAGTGACAAATAGTAATTAGAGTGCCCTCTTAACCAGTAAACAGAATATGAAACTCATCACTATAAGACAGATTCAGGGATGTACAGAGTAGTTGGAAGCTTCATTCAATACGGTGACCTTCACATTTGTAAATCAACATTTGAGTGCTGCGCTACTTTTTTCCGTCTATTCATTCTGTTTATTTATGCACAGTTGCAAATAAAGATTAGGTTACATTAATGTTATAAGTATTATGCTATTTGTAGAATTAGATTCCAGTGGTGGCTGCGTAGGATTGTTTCTTTGTGTGATCCAAACATTTCCAAAATCGCCAGAGCATTCTAAAGTCCAAAAATCGAGTTCACAATATGTTTTTTTTTTCTGCTTCAATCCATATTTGTTAGTATTTAGCCTTAAAAATAAACAAGGCAAAAGTGAAATTGGCTCACATACCCTCGCTCACTGCTTGACCCCTACTGAAGTAGGGGAGTAGTCAAATGCTCAATGTGCAGCTGTAAGTCGAAAAAAATCACAGCTTTTCACAACTAGACCACATTGTCAACCATCATACCAAATTTGAAGTTCCTAAGTGAAATAGTTTCAGAGTTCTGCTCCGGAAACGAAAGTGTGACTCGCGAACGGACAGAAGGACGGACGGACAGACACACGGAGCGCTATATACCCCCGACTACATTGCAAATTTTACTGCAGAAAACCGCTCGCCAATTTGCAGAATCCACTAGTTAGATAGCAATGCACCAGACGCAGGTGCATCTGGCTTTTAAATGGAATGGGAGATAACACTAAATGGTTAAATTCATGTTACAAAAAATCCATTTGCCCCTTGCACCTTAATTTGCGGCCAGATTATGCACAGCTTAACCAACAGCAACAGTTTAAGTGGAGTTGGATACGCCCTTAATGCACTTGCGCCATGCACTTTAGACCATGCGCTATACTGTAGATCGTTTTAAATAGGGCCCTTAGAGTCATCAGTAGGCAGATTTTGTAACTATTTGACAGAACCAGGCTTGCTATTTCCGGTCTTTATGCTAAGCTAAGATAAATTGCTGCTGGCGCAAGCTTTATATTTACCATACAGACGTGAAGTGGTATCAATCTCTGCAATCTAACTCCAAGCAAATAAGCAAATAATACATTTCCCAAATGACTATGACTCATCTGGGAGTGTGTTTTGTGAGCAAAGTATAGTGTAAGTACTCCGTCTTTCACTATTGGGTAAGGTCTGCTCATTCAGTCAGGCAAACTGAAGTGAGTCACACATGCAGCCCATTGAAAAGGGTTCAAACTCTTGAAAAGAATAAGCTACAATGCATTTTGCAGAGGTAGAGAAAAACAAAAAGACTGCTGTAAAAGTTCTGTGACGCAAGACCAAGCTTGAGGCATCCGGGTGTAATTTGTTTGACAAATAAATTGCGCGTCACATCACTGAGACAGCCAAGTTCATTTACTGACTGTTGTGAGTGAATCTCTAGTGTCTGTTGCACCAGCATCTCTTACGTCCTCTGATGCCACATATAAATTAAAGACATAGCATCTGCAGACTTTAAGTGCTTCACTCAAGTGCCTCAGCATTTAATATCACTGGATATTATGAGATTCCAGTCACTGCTTGTTCATCCACGGGCTGCTGTACTAACCGCATTAGTCATCAGGAGCACGAGGCTCTGAGAGGACAGGATGTGAAGGAGAGGCACGAGAGTTTTTTATCTCTCCGCTCCTAAAATGACTGAGGGAGAGAGCGTAAGAGGAGCTGATTCATGTCACCTTTGTTGCCTCTTTTTTTTCTCTCTCTCCCATTCATCAGAGAGCGGCTGTGTGAATTAGCATGGTTAGCAGAGCAGCTGCAGATGTGAGACACTATTCACATTGCCAGATTTCAGAGTATCAAGTCAAGTGAATTCGGGACTTTTATCTTCTTTAATTATGTAAATCATATGCCTCAGATATTTCCTATCAAGTCGAGAGAGGCAGGGCTTTTTTTTTTTTTTTTCTTTCCTCTCAGCAAATTTTCAATGAGACTCCCAAGAGATGGCAGGCAGAGGAAACAATACTTCAATTGCACATTACAGAAAATGTGGTCTTGGTGTTTTATCTCTGACTATCAAGGGCTGGAAATAAAAAAAATATCTTTCCTGTGTGTCTTTTGAAGTATTTTTTGTAGTAACGTTTCTTGCATAAATATGTACTATACTTAGATACCAAGACAGTCTTGCAGACTATTCCTTAGCCTCAGGAAACTCCATGTAATGTAGATGTCAACATAAAAAAAAAATACCGTTATATTACATTTTGAAAATGTTGCTTATTTGCTTTCTTCCAAAAATAACACAAAAGATCAATACAACTGTTTGTACGATGAATATGAAGCTATGCTCCCTGCAGTTTGGTTGGCTTAGCCGGTTAGCCGAACTGTGGCGAAGATGTGTCCGTGCTAGAAACGTTTAACCTTGAGCGGGAAAAAACCCCCATGCTTTTCCTGGGGCTTTATGAGTATACTTTCTAAACATACATACGAGAGGAAAAAGGAGATCAACTGGAAGGAAATAACAGAAAGGGAAAGCGTTCTGAGATCATATGCGTGGCACCACAGGGGACCATCCTGTCACCTCTTCTGTTCGCTTTTATACACCTTTTATACAACTCTGCAGAAATAACAGATGACTCTGCAGTAGTTGGGTGTATTAAAGGAGGACAGGAATCGGAATACAGGGACGTGGTGGCCAGCTACGCCTACTCCTGAACGTCACCGAAACCAAGGAGATGGTCACGGACTTCAGGAGAACAAGGACTGCTGCTGATCCCATCAGCATTCTAGGAGAGGAAGTGGAGGTGATGGACAAGTACAAGTATCTTGGAGTTCACCTTGACAACAAACTGCACTTGAAATGCACAGGAAAGGACGGAGCAGACTCCACTTCCTGAGGAAACTTTGGTCTTTCAATGTGAGCAACAAGATGTTGCAGATCTTTTACCAGTCTGTTGTTGCAAGCACAATTTTCTTTGCTTTAATGTGCCGGGGCAGTGGCATCAGAGCCGGCGATCAAAACAGAAAGACTGTCTCTGTTCTGGGAACCACCTTTGAGCCATTAGACATCAGTCACAGGCTGAGCTGAACACATAAACACACACACACACACACAATCGTACACATGGTCTGTGCGTACATTTCTAGCTAACATCTGTGCAGCTGGTAAATGGGCTCTTTAGGGGGAATCAACATGGACTGCACAAATGGTCCAATGACGCAAAGTGAAAATTTGGTTTGCTTTCTAGTCAGGTGGGCAGGTTCTGTTACCATTTGTTACCTGACAAAGCCCAGCTAGCTGTTTCCACCTGTTTCCTGTCTTTGTGCTAAGCTAAGCTACCTGGCTGCTGTCACCAGCTTCATTTTTACTGTACAGACATGAGTTATATCAATCTTGTCATCCAACTCCTGGCAGAAGAGCGAATGAGCATATTTTCCAAAATGTTAAACTATTTCTACTTCTTCTTAGACAGTTAAAATGAGCTAATAGAGCGGTGCAGGGATGACGTATTTTTGTAGGCCAACCAGGAAGTTAGCATTGGCTTGGGTTCCCTTGACAAAAAGCCAATGGGATTTTTCCATTGGCTTTTGGATTATTGCAGAAAATAAGCTCTGTGGCAAACAAAATTTTATGATATTTAATAATCTTCACAAATGAACACCTCTTTTATGATTTTTGAAGTGTAAATGCAATTGCCAGAAGTAAAAAGCCAACATTAGGCTATAAGTGAACTACACCACGGTTGCATGAGCGCGAGTAAACACAACGAGGCTGTAAAGGGTGATGACGTTTAGTATTCTCATTTAGCCACTTGTTAACTTTTTTAAGACACATAAAGTCTTCACAGTTCTCAAGTGTATTTATTGATGTATTTTATATTGTAGAACAAAACGTTAAAATCTCTTAAGCCTGTGTTTACTGCAGACATCTAACTAAAAACACATTCAAAAAACCCATTGACTTCTAGGCGAAGGGAACCGGAAGTGCTAAAATGCTAACTCATTTCCAGGTGTTAGGACTCATTCCTGTAGCACTCTATGTCTGGTAAATGTTTAGCTACTCAACTAGCCTTGCAGATGAAAAGCACCAAGTATGCAAAAAAATGTCTTAAGAGTAAAACTTAAAATCAAAGGTGATGTGTATAACACAGCTGCAGGATAAGAGATCCATGCCTCAGCAGACAGCAATCTCAGTAACGCAGAACACATCCAAGCATGACGCTCTATCTCACTCAATCTATCGATTCATATTATACTCCTTTCTGCATGAAAACTATTGTATCTGACAGTGTAACACTCTGTAGCTTTTACGCTGAATGCATTGAGCTACAGCAGCTTTACCTCAGTCTAGTTTTACATAAGCAATTTGACTTCTGCTAAAGTGGCACTATTTCTGCTTAACAACCCATGGTCCTTCACTTTATTCCTCAGCAGATCTCATTCCTACTGACGGCACTTCTCCACTGCAATTTCCGATGAAGAGCTTCAACATCCGAAAACACACAAAGCCTGTAGAGATAAACCTACGGTCCATCTACACCTTGATAGCTTTCTTTTCAACAGCCTGAGAGCTAGTAGCATGTTCTTCGGATGAAAGGTTGACGTACTGCATAAGTGTTCATCATATAAACAATGACACATTAAATCTCTGATGGTAAAATACCCCTGAAGGTGCAGTGGATGTGGAGACACATTGGCATACTGCTCATGCTTCCTGGCACTGTGCCTTTCAAATGCTCAAACTGAAAAAAGTTGACAGTGTTATTAAACCCAGTCGAATGTAGGTGAGGGAATATCAAATCGTGCTTATGCCCTGATTTCCTTGTCATCAACCCTCACGCTGTTTCAGTAATGCAATCTCAATCAATGATGAGGCAAATTAAGACACCGTAATTGCCACGATTGTGCTCGACAACACCGATTAGTTTGCTACACGCTCTCTCGGCTTCTTCCAGCCCTGTAAACTGAGGAGTCTTGCTGCTGAACTGAGTTAAAATCTGACACTGCTCCTCATCAGTCCAGATATATATAGAGAGAAGAAATAACTGCCTATAGCCAGTCACAAGAGTGCCCCAGCCAATGACAGTATATTGCCAATGGAAATACTGAGTGTGTGCAGACAGACAATCAATAAAACTGCAAGAGGCTCCCACAAGGGCGAGTTCCCTGGATGATGTTTGTTATTCATTTGGAGCATTGCCGTTAGAGCTATAAAGCACGGATATGCTCCCAAGGTAAGAAGTGACAAGAGCAGTAAGAAAGCAGAAAAAAAAATGGTACCTGCAGTGAAGTTGTAACTTGCTGAAAATCCCACCGCTTCCAGTTCACCATCCGTAACAAATTTTATCCACAGATATCGGCCGCTACTCCTGATATCGGGCGGGCTGTGCTGACCGCAGTAGCGCCCGAGAATCGGGGAGAAGCCAAACGGTCCATCCCGAACCTCGATGTTGTCAAATTTACATTCCCAAGAGGACTCGATTGAATAATTCTCCTCAAAGTGCAGATCAATACACTGCCTCGGGGGTGCTGGAAGACACAATTGGAAATAATTACCACTATAAGACACAGCAGGGAGTGAAATATTAGTCATGCATTCATTGATGAACCGGTTTCATCATGAGCACGCCCACATGCTCAATACCTCCAATCCTGGCTGTTAGTCAATTTATCTCTAAAACACCAGCCTCTACGTTCACTTTGGTGATTTTTATTAACCTGATTATCTGCACTGATCAATCAAATACAGCCTCCTAATGTGAAATATACCAGCCTGTCTAATAAGCCAATACATCTCATCACTCTCTTCTAAGTTACTGTGATTCCCCCCTCCAGGATAACCCCAGGAATGCTTCAGCTTTACAGAATAAATAGCTGAATCACGTCGCTTATTTAAAGAGAGTTTTTTTTACCTTCAAGGATGTAAACACACTCTGTGTCTGGGGGGTATTTGTTTGGGTAATTGGGAGAAGTGAACAGCCCTCCTTCTGATTCTTTCACCCACGTTCCACATTGACCTGCAGGCTTCACTCCTGAGTTGTTCTTCACTATGAAATACATAAGAGAGAAGAAAAAGTGAGAGATTAAAGCTTTGAAGAGAGGATTTTAAAGATGTGCGGCTGCTGTGATGGAGATTACCTGCTGTATCCTTCCTCGTTGCCCCAGACAACCCAAGTATGAGAAGACTTGCAACAACTGGAAGAACATAAAAGACAAATACATTTTTTTTACGCTAGACTGCGACATGCATACAGTATATTGTTTTTGTTCTGTGATTTAGTTGGTTTTGTGCACAGCTTGAGTTCAGCTGAGGGAGCGTTGAGTCAGCAGGGAACCCATTCAGGTTTTGGATTTCCTGTACTGTACATCAGCATTATGCTAACTAAACCTGTGCCTGACTGTGACCTTAAAGAATCCCCAAAAACAGCATGCAATACCTAACATAATTATAAAAGATCATTTCTTGGCATCTTATCAGTTATGAGGATTTATACATGTAATATAAATACATTTTCAGCTTGTATAATGCTAATCCACATAGCTCAGGAACATAACATCTGGCCTGTACTGTAATTTTGTGCAAACACATAACCTGAATGACCCCTATTTAAAGTCTTTTGGTTAGGGTTTATGGCTGACAAACTCTTTAAAAAATAATGGATTATACTGGGTCATTTAACAAAACAATTACTAAATTTTGACCAAAAGAAATGACCAAAAAAATACTGAAAATTATATTTTTAAAAAGTAAATAATGACCAAAAAATGACTACAAATTACCAACAAATTACAAAAAATTATCACAGTAATTTAAAAAAATATTTAAAATGATAAAAAATAACTACCAAATAAATAACAATTACCAAAAAAGACTTCAAATGAAAAAATAACATAAAATATTAAAAAATGACAACAATTGATACAAACACCAAAAATAATGTCAAATTACCAAAACAAATTGAAAAAAAATGATCAAAGTAACTAAAATGATAGAAAGAAACTACAAAGGACTACAGATTACCTAAAAATTAGGGAAAAAAATGATCAAAGTAACTAAAATGATAGAAAAAAACTACAAAGGACTACAAATTACCAAAAAAAAGACTAAAAATGAAAGAAAATAACTAGAAAAATATACCACAAATTTACAATAAATGATAAGAATAAGAAAAAAAGATTGACTACCAAAACATCTACATCATGAGTTGTCACTAGTCACAATTTTCTTAATATGATAATTTCCTCCCAAAAAGAAAAAAGAAAATCCTAATATAACTTACAGTGTGACCTTCAACACTGAGTTTACAGGCTGTAGGATGCAGTATCATGACAGTCTATTTGTTTTATCACCATGCTCCTGTTTGGAGTTGAATCTGTTGCTCTGATTAAAGGATTACTACACTTCTCTTTTCGTTTGGGTACAAGCAGCAATGAGAGCTTTTTGAGCAAAGTGTGCTTCAGCTTCAGACGTGCATCTTACCGTGATGGAAGCTGTGCCCATGTACCATGTCTGTTCCTTTCACAAACGTCTTCAGACTCAACTAATTCCATTTAGATTTAGGAATACTTGAAGAGAAAAAAAAGATTGAGATGAGAGTTTCTGAAAATGTTACTCCGGGAAACCTCTCACACCATCTAGGCTTTACAACCTTTCCGTGAAACAACAACAAAAAAGCAAATTTTACTCCTCAATAAAATCTTCAGTGGAAAAAAAAAACAAAAATCCTTCCAGATGAACTAATCACCAGTTTCATATAAAACCAAAAACAGTTCTAAACACTCGCCCGATTTCCATCCAAGCGTTTCTTCCAAAACCCTTTGGTGCTTTTGATGCACTGCAAGGATTAATAGTCCCGTCATCAGCCCTTCTCTAAGCGCTCCACCTTTGCAATCTTCTTTGGGGAAAATACCATGGACAGCCTTTTGTTTTGTCCTCTTTTGGTCCCTTTATCAGGAGAGTGGATCCTTCAGGAGAAGCATGGAAAACCACGCAACACTCATCTCTGCAGCGTTTTCTGCACTCTTTATAGTGGTGCGTAAAATCCCCTGGAAAACACAAAAACACCAAAAATCAAGTGGCTTTTCGTTTGGGTTTCATTGGTCGCTTCTTGTCAGTGTTGCTCTGAGTGCATCCTCCTCTTGTCTTGTCTTCTTCTATCAACTGGAGAGAGTCCCCTGCAGCCAGCAGAGGAGTTAATATATGATCTCCCTCCTCCTTCCTGCTCATCCAACACCATACAGCGGCCGTCCAATGCGCCACAATCCTTACGCACTTCTGAGGCACGCAGTGAAAACTTCTCCAGCACACGACTTCATCCGCACACACTCACACCAGGAATAGTAGAGAGAGAAGGGAGCGCTTATGTGTGTGTGTGTGTGTGTGTGTGTAATGAATGTGTGCTGCTGCAATGGGGGTAAAAATGGAAAGGTAAGCAGAGGAAAGGAAATGAGATATGAAATGGGAATAAACAAGCAAAATACGCATATATGTCAGAGAGAGTGAGTTCTATCAGCTTAATCAAACAGCTGCAGAATGAGAAATACATGCATTGTTATGTACAAACATCTGGAAAGCATCATCTTTCATCTTGTTTCTTCTGCACATTCACAGTCAGAGCTTTGCTTCTTGGTTAAAACCATCTAAAAACTCTTGCTAATACAGCAGTCACCCACTTCAAGGTTATCATGATATCTCCAGATTCCCCCATACCTCTCCATGATTCCAATTTCTATAAGAAATGGAGAAGAAGGCAATGAGATATGAAATGGAATAAATGAGCAAAATATGCATACATGTCAGAGAGTGAGTTCTATCAGCGTCATCAAACAGCTGCAGAATGAGAAATACAGCATTGTTATGTACAAACATCTGGAAGCATCATCTTTCATCCTGCTTCTGCACATTCACAGTCAGAGAGCTTTGCTCCTGGTTAAAAAAAAAAACATCTAAATGCCTGCTAATTGTAATGGAAATTCTGTTAATATTCCAAGATGAGTCCTAATGAACGTTGAAATAAGGATCTCAAACAGATGAAATGTCTTTGTTGTATTTTTATTCTTGCAAGAAGAGGCAACTGGTTATACAGAGTCACACAAAGTCTGCAGAAGACTGCACTGCAGGAGATTATTACAATGTGATTATATATAAATCTAGTTGTTTTGCACAGATAAGGAGTTGTTTTACTCAGACAGTGTCCCAGTAAAAGTCAACACTCAGTACTTTGAGACGAAGAGCACACAGACAGTAACTTTCCACTGTTGCATAAAGAGACATCATTACATACAATGTAATTTTCCATTACATAATACAGCCCCCCCACTTCAAGGTTATCATGACATCTCCAGATTCCCCCATACCTCTCCATGATTCCATTTTCTACAAGGTAATGGAGAGGTAAAGTGAAGTTTTCTTTCTCTATTTTTCCACAGAAAAGTGACAAACACCCAATACTTTCCTGCAGGTGTGCGAGCATCAGGATGTACTGTATTGTGTGTAACCACTCTCACACCTGATGACAAAGCTGATCAGAGGGTGCTCAGGGAGCAAGTCAGGGGGCTCGGGCTCCCAAAATAGTCTTGGCACCCGGCAGACAATATCCATCTTCAGATACTCCTGCTGCAGAGGCAATCTTGGACTCAGTCCCCTTCCAACTCTCTCTCTCTCTCTCTCTCTCTCTCTCTCTCTCTCTCTGTGTGTGTGCGTGTATGTTAATGTTGCTGGTTTGGATTAGCTTAAAATATACAGTTAATGAACCACCCTCCTCCACCACTTGTGTTTTTTTTTTCCAAACCCTCTTGAGATTTCCAAGATAAAGACGTACTATCGTCTCCAACGTCCTCCTCTTAATTACATCCTGTCCCAAAGATTGGCCTGTTATCGCTCTGCTCTAAAAGTGCTTCGTTTTTACAGGCAGGTAATGCAGACTTCTGCAAGGAGCCACGCTGACTTCGAAGAATACGCGTGGGAGTGGGAAATCTCAGAACTCTTTTCAACTAATAGGCTCCTGCTAATCTGTTATACAGAGTGATTTAATGGACTTGGGATTTAGACCCCTCATCCTCCCCCTGTTCCAACACAAGAACTGAAGCTTAGCCAGTCACTTCCTTTCTACTGTACAATGAACTCCCATGAAGCCCAAAGTGTAGCGGGGCTCGCTCTTCAAAATGTTCACATGACTGAAAAGAATTTGAAATGTCAATTTTCCTCTGCAAAGCCTTTTATAGATCTCACACAGTCTGAAGGGGGGGGGGCGTCAATAATATCTGCGCCAAAATACAATGCCCAAAGCTTGTTATTGATCAACAGTGGTGCTGTGGTGTCGGACAGCTTTACAAGCACACATGCCACACGTTTCTGACTCTGAGATAAAACAGCAGAGCTATATGGGAATTATTCAAATGAGGCTTATCGGAGCCCACTGTATGCAACAGTAGCCCTGGTGAATTTAACAGCAGCCTCTGGTTTAGCTCTCCGGCGTGTCTGTTTGACTGAATGGCACCGAGGCAGCGGGTGCATCTCGGAGAAATAATTCATTCAACAGCAGCCTCCAAAGTCTGCCATTTTTAATTAAGGAAGTCTATCATCTGGGCTGGAGATATCTGTTGTGCTGTGTCGGACTAACCTACATTTGTAATTGTAATCAGTTTGGGGGAAATGGGACATCCAATGCAGGCCGGGAACCATACGTTTAACATGCAGCACACGGCTACATGGACAGGTAAACACATCAATACATTGCACATCCATTTGTGGTTTTATCTTCAATTGAATCTCATGATTGCTCTTTGTCCAGCTACCAGCTGTTTTCCCAAACATCAAGGCTCATAAGCTTCACTTAAAACAAGTATATTATCCATACGTACACAAAGTAATTCGTGATTGCAGCCTGTTCATTTGGCTCAGACCTGATGAGCAAATTGGGCATTCACCTTCCACTTTGTGTCATCCTCACGACACTGCCAGCACTGTTTCTTTTTGTCAGTCTAACAGGGGACAGCGCTAAAGCGGATAAACACTTAGGCTAATGCCTCCAGCCCGCTGGGACTCAAATTAACCTTATTAGTGATGCATTGAGCAGTTTGTTGGCCTAAAAAAAACACCATTTATTTGTCATTCAAGGCGCCTTGTAGTTCATTAAGCAGGACCCAGTTCCTTGAAAAGGTCGCTCTGACCATGGGCAACATTTTGAGCTGCTCTTTATGCTACATTAGCTGTCTGGGTCTCTGGTGATGGACTGCCTTTATCCTGGCCCTCCACCTGGAGCCAGCTGGGAAAATAATTCCATCAGATGATAGCCCATAAACTACCTGTGGCTTCGTTTTTGTTGAGGTGCTTTTGTTAGTTTGCAATGCAGCATGCCATTATAAGCCTGCGAGCTCTCTCTCTCAAAAATGCACCTTATATTGTGCAAAATGACACATGGGTAAAGGAAATTATAATGGACACAAAAAAATACTCAGAGTAAAAAAATGTAATGTATTTGTCATGAAATCATTTGTTTGGTCCGATCACCAGTAGAAAACCTAAATATATTAAATTTACTATCACAGAGGAAAAAAGTCCAGCAAATAATGACATTTTAAAATTTGGACCAGATACATTTTTGGGCCCTTAAACATGCTAAATGTGAGGAAGCATTTCCATTGCCTCTGCACGGCTCTCAACATGGCGACGGCTGAGCTAACGGTGCTAACAGTGCTAACAGTGCTAACAGTAAAAACAACTGCAACACTGCTGACAGAGCTAACATTGTTTACCTGAGGGGAGAACCGGAGGGTGGGCGTTACGCTTCTGCGATGGCGACATCGGACGGGATGACGTTTTCCAGCCTGTTCTCATTCTCAGGGCGTCAAATACCAACGCTTTGGTATGGTGGTTGGCGTTAGATACCGACGCACAAGGCACCTTTTAGCGGTGGTATGAGAAGCACCGGGCTTTCCATTAACAACAATGTAAACCCATCTGCGTCAATTTTAATGCTCAGGGAAAGCTCGCTGGGAGTGTGGTGACGTAGCTTTAAGAGCGAAAAGACACACGCGAGGCGGGCGGGAGTGGAGGTGGATGGGCCGAACAAACTCAAGACTTTCATCCAGGAGACCGCTGTTCGTGTCCTGTGCGTCACGTTACAATTAGCTGTTCGTTCGTGTCCTCTGCTCACAATGTTCAGTGTCATTTTCACTGTACAAATGTTGTAATTTTAAGCCCAACTATGTTGTTTTTTTCCTAAACCTAACTATGTAGTTTTATTGCCTGAACCTAAGCAAGTGTTTTAGTTTGCTTCACAACAATAAGCACGTGTTTACTACGACCGAAAAGAGTGACGGCGAGGGGTCTGACAAAGCGTCAGTATACGACGAGTTCAGATGAAAATGCGGTAATCGCCGTATGAGAGTAGTGCAGAGCGGTGGCCGTGAACTAGCCAGTGGAGCACGCTCACATGCACTAACATCCAATAAAAGGCACGTGCGGCTGGCTCAGTTACATCAACAAAACACGAAGAAGCTCGGATTATAACACACACAGCCGGAGAGCGACTTCATTCTCTGCTCAGGTAGACATTACTCCTATATATCTTTACATTGGCAGTAGTTGTTTGCTGCTTTATTAATGCTCTGGATATCGAATGGAGCACCTTTAAAAAAATTACTTAGAACAAATAGTTGATTATCAAAATAGTTTTTCTGTCGATCGACTATTCATGTAACTAATTGTTTCAGCTCTATACTGTAGACTTATAAAGATAACATAAATTTATATACAAATAATCAATTATACCAAATTATAATAAACATTTGAACAATTGTAGCTAATCAGTACCAGTTTGAGCTGAAATGTTGATGCTGACAATTAAGTGCAATTCATTTATCTCTTCTGTTTAAAACACATTAACTTCACTCTGTGTTTAAACAGTCCATACGTGTTATGGAACATCCAGAAGGTCATACTGTATGTGCTTTGTTACCCTGCGCATGCTATCGCATTTAAAGATGGAGTCACCTCCGGGGTGAACAACTTAAGAGGCAAGGACACAACACAAAATACTGTATACATGTGTTGGATAGCTCAGAAGCATCACTGACAATAGAACACTTAACACTGCATGGCTTGAAGGCACAGTCGTAACAAAACCTTGGACACCTGGGACATCTATAAGTCGCCCAGTGTTGCTAATGCTTATGACTAAAATCACATTTTGCAAGATAAACTCCAAACGTTTGGTTGTAGCATACTTTTCTTTTGAGGAATTCAAAGTGCTCGATGCTAACATCACTTTGAACTGCTCCACATTCATCTCTCTCATGTCTCCTCAATGCTGCAACTCATCTGTCAATCACTGTGGCTTTATCCATCCAGCAATTAATCTCAGCCCAAGAGGGGCAGCTGCACTGTCTATGAACCTAAACGCCTGCCGAATTGCTACGCCTGCTCTGCAGATTTCTGCTCCAGTTACAGTTTGGAGTGTAGTTATATGAGAGGGCTAATTTTTGTTTTCATTTTTCAGCAGATCTTTTGTCCTTGTGTTTCCTCTGCATGTCCGCCCCCCTGTCTATATGATCAGGCATGGAGGAAACAGTGACTTCACAGGTGTCCTGGATTTTGGGCTACCATACCCTCTGCAATCTGTTCTGTGTATGAAGTCCCAAGCCTCTGGGTTAAACTGACTGTGTAATTCCTCATTTGACCTCATTAGCCACTTGGTAGGGGTGCCATAGACACTGTGGAGTGACACTCTGTGGGCCATAACACCCCTGATGGGGGAGTTAGAATCACCAATGTCATACTGTCACCAAAACACCGTTTTTTTTTGGGGATTGAGGTTGAGCGAGTGAAGCCAGAATCACAGCCGACACTGATTGTTTGTTTGTTTGTTTACAACATCCAATAAACCAAGGTGCACATCACATGCATTTCAAAACAGTTCGCATGCAATGAATTGAATTTGCATTTATTAGAAAAGCCATTGCAATTCACCGCTAAACCCCACCCCTAAACAACAACTGTCCAATCAAAGCTTAGAAACCATAACTAGGCACAGCAGCAGGCCTTCGGATTCCTCTGAATGCCGAAACAGTGCATGTAGCTCTAATAAGCCAACTACATTTTGTGGGGATACAACTTTCGTTTGAAAAATACTGGAACATTCAGCTGGTGAGAGTAGAGATGCGAGTATATCAGAGTTACTGTTTGTCTTTCAATGAAATAGCCTTAATTTGGTTTAATGCTTATTTAGCTTTGAGTTACCAGTGCTGAGGCTGCTGCTGCTGGAGAGACATCTTGTCAGGCCGGAGCAAAAGATGGCTTCCTAAAAAGGTAGTGGCTGGAAGGTAAGACGCAAATTGTGAAACTCTCACGAGATGGTTAAGGTTAGGCATTGACCTTGAATAGTTAAGGTTAGGATAGGTCGTCGGACAGCGAGACTCGCAAGAGTTTTTGCAGATTTCAGATCAGAGTACACAATTTGCGGGTTACCTTCTACCTAGAAAGTGGCCAATCAGAATGTACCAAGTGCCCACCACATCACGGGGGTATTGGGATTTATAGTTCAGAGATTTACTTAATTTCTTCAGACTATGTTGATGCTTTCATTTCGTTTAATTGCTCTATTCATACTGAGACTAATTGTTCAGTTTTGTTTTATTTGTAGATTAGGTGGTAGCGTTTGTCTTTGTGTTACCCCTTAATTTAAAGGGGGTAAATAAAACCCTTTTTTTGTAAACCCACATGTGTAAATCCTTATGGCTAACAGCTTGAAACATTTTTTTTTTACATGGATGAGTAGCTGGTGAGGACGCTGCTGTTTTGTTTACCTGGGACTTGTTAGCATCCATCTTTTATCATTGTGTGTTATTCTATTATTTATTTTGGAGACAGAGTTTTCAACCAGCTTGTGGAGTTTCAGCGTCAGCATTACTGTAGCTTACACTACCTACTGTAGCCACAGCTGATCAAATCTGCTAGAGATAGTCATTTCAGCTGACAAAATCCACAGTCATTGGCTAGAAATAAGAAGCCTTTTTGTTTACTTCTTTGTGAAATCAAAGAACCATTTTTTTCAAAAATCATGGAAGACTTTTAGTGGTAAAGCTGCCAACTTTATATTTGTCTTTTTATTTTTTTTAATTCTCACCACCTCCCTCCCCTCTGTGGAGGTGTAAAATTGTTATTTGTCCTGTGTTCAAGGAGCCCGACTGCACACTGGCATGGATAGAGAGTGTTTCCGCTGAAATGCCAGGTGGGCTCTGTGTAGTGGTGAGAGATGACCTTTTATATTGGCCCCAATGTTTGAAGACACGGCTCGGCTTGCTGAGGTCCTCTCACCCTTAAACATCCACATTGTCAGGTTACCTCCGTGTTTGTGCATGGTACATTTCATCCAGTTGAACTGCAGTCAAGTGATCTCGAAAATGTCACAGTGAAGAGAGTGTTCACTTTGGGCAAAGCAAGTCAGTTTTATAAAGGGTTGTGAAGAATAAAAATCAGTGGGGTTGATTTCTTTCAGCACTATAACATACAATCTACATTCTGTAATTTTTCAGTTATGTAACATAACTTGACTTTCCAACAAGAGCTTTTCTCATCTTCCTTACAGGCACTGCCGGGGTAGAAGCTGTGTGATGTGAAAAAGTCCTGACCTACTCATTGATATGTGGAGTCAAGTCATTGGTGTGTGACGAATTCAGTTTTTCTGGGGCACAGGGCAGCAGTTAATGTCTATAATGGAAGAAATGATTTTGTCTAAGTGAAAGGGGAAAGTTTTATACGAACTTTGAAGTTTAATCTCACAAGTTTGATTTTGTAGAGAAGAATATCTGGGCCCCGTATACAGCAGAAGGCGCCGAGGTTAAAAAGCCATTTAGCTATCGCTGTTGCGGATGTTATGTTAATCTTTTGTGTTACCTGCATTTATAAAAGCAGCTTTTCTTTCCAAAAATAACCAATACTGGCAGAAATGCAATTTCTCAGCTTACGTTCTAAAGTCTTCATGCATCATGAATCATAACAAACAAATTTGGGACACAAAAACGAGAGGTATCTAAAATCTACAGTCAATTTCTCTGACACTCTCTGTTGTCATACACCAGCCTTGTCCCCTAAAAATGACATTTATACACAGGTTTTGTCAAAAATGTTTTGAGGCAAATGTGACTGCTGCTTTGATTATATTCAGTCAAAGAAGTGCAGCGAGCTAAACACACCTCACTTAAAAGATGCCAGTTGGCCTTTGTGTTTTTTACTGGAAGCTATTATTAAACTGTATATAGTCAGACCAAAATTGTTGTAAAAATGAACTAACCTAGTACAGTAACAAGAAAACTGTATTCACAATACATGTCAAATTAGTTAGACCTTGTCCCTCATGGCAGCACTCAAAGATTAACTGTAAGTCTCAAAGGAAGTACATCGCAGCAATTCATTAAATATACACATAGTCCATGAGAGTGATTAAGTGGAAATGAGTAACAGTATTAATATGCATGAGCAATATATTAGCCTCAGGCAGCTATAGTTTTCTGTATGACTTGGTTAGCAGTAAGCTGATCAAACTAAATTAACAAATCACAAAACAGCTAACAATGTAAAGATGATGCTCCAACTAGTGCATTTGGGGAGTAGATTGAACATTATTCAGGTGGCATAACGTTTCTCTCAAAATATATTTCCTACTGCAAATTAGTATTATATTAATCAATTATATTAATTGTGAATATGAATGCAGAATCTGGCAGGAATCTAGTAGGCAACGGGACTAAATCTTGGTATCGGAAGTGTTTTTGTCTCCGTTTGTAGTCCAAGTAGTAGCTACTGATCAATCACGTTCGAGCAGGCTGTGGTTGCAGGCATGTAAACGGTCCGTGCGGAGAGCAAAAGAGGCAGAACGCATTGGCCGAAATGCAATCTGGAAACCCATCGGCTATCGTCTGACGATGATTTAGCTTTTTATTCGCTTAAAATTTGCTTGTCAATCTGTAAACAATGACTGGCGCACAAAAGAGTCTTGGCCTGGATAGCCGTTACCCGTTATCGGATATGGTTACATCAGAACCCCAGAAATATTGGCTGTTGCCCCCAGAGGCTAAATCGGCATCAAAACGATAGCCGATTGGGTTCAGAAATGGGTATCATATTAACATAATCTTTAGAAAGCTGGGTTACACACACAGCTGCATTCCTTGGCTGCCTGCAGACGGTATAGCATGTGATGTAATAATAGTGAATGTAAAGAGTAAACAGGCGACTTTTACAGTAAATGTTTCCACTGAGCTGAAAACCTGGATTTCTTGAAATGCATTTATTTCTAACTAAAACAAACAAAAGGACATGGTAGCATATGGATTCATGAGTGAATCATAGGCCTGCGCAAATGTTGCAATATGGCGGTTAAATAATTCATCTCCGAGGCGGCTCTTGCCATATTGCCCTAATCTCATACCATGTACACGTCATGAGATGCTGGTAAGAATTATCTTCCTGTGATCTCTCATTTGAATTAACAGATTCTTTTTTTTTTTGCATTTTCTGTACGGTAGCACATCTGTTTGTTCATTATGAATACTGATTATATATATATATATATATATAAAATAAAATCATTACGTCAGTGTATACTGTCATTAATTATAATGACAAAGAGGTTGGATATGTGTACTGGACAACATTTTAACGTGCAGCCTTTTTTTTTTAATACTTGCATCATAAAAATGTAATTTAAAAAATATATATGTTATATTCTTGGTGTAGATGGTTTATAGCACTTTCTGGTTAACAGTGTTCCACAGCAGTGTAGCAGCACATTATCTGCGTAATTTGTATGTACTAGGTTCTTTGTCAACTTTATTGCATTCTCGCCATTAGGCCTGTTGGTGTTATCTCATCACTGCAGCTCTGACACAACTGCTGGAGCACCAGGCAGCAGAAGAGAGAGTGGGGAAAGATAGTGTGTGTAGAGGAGGAAAATAAAGGAGAGGATGTGGGGGAAGGGTATAGAGAGTAGAGGAGAGAAGAGGAAAGGGAAGGAGAGGAGAGAAGAGAGATGATTAATGATGACTGTAGAGAAGATGGCCAAGGTGGTTAGTGAAATTAACAGAGGCTTAGCCAGCAGCAGACCACAGGGAGTAGAAGGTGCTTCACACGCGCATACCAACTGCGATCCATCTTGTGTGTTTGTGTCGATGCAAATACAAATACATATGCAGTTTACAATGATACAAATATCAGATTTACCACTCTGAATTTTAAGTAATCTTTTAAACAAGGGGTCCTTGATTTCAGGTATAAAAGCAGGATTCTCAATTCTAGCAGGCGATTTTGACGACTGAAATGACAACCGTCACTCGCATATTTTATTGTAGCTAACTAGCTAATTATCGTTAGCTCCAAGAGTTGGTTGAAAACTCGAGTCCTTGAAATGAGAAAATAAATGTACACTTGACTTGGCTTACATATCACGCTTAAAGAGTGAGGCTAAAGCTAAAAGGTTAAGTACAGCTAAAGGTTAAGTACAGCTAGTAGAACTAGTCAGCCCAAGAACACGTTTTATTCAGAAAGGCAGATGAAAGAAATGCTGAAAGAGAGACTGCATTTGTCACAACTAGGCTAACACAGGACTGGACCCAAACCCAGACAAAGCAGGCAGACAGGGTCAGTTAGTGATTTAATGGAGGTATATATATAGACTTACTGGCAGGTGCAGGAATCATGAGGTAAGCAAGGCTCAAAACTGAGAAGGCAGTCGAAACAGGCAAGTAAATCCGACAAAGGTCAGGCAAGGGAAGGAATCCAAAGAGTCCAAAGATCAGGCTGCGGTTCAAACAGACGGGCAACATATTTCAGAATTCAGGTTTCTAGAAAAAGAAAATGGATTACAGAAGCCAGAAAGGATTGGCAAGAAGGCTTTGACCAACTGGCAGCCATTGTTTTGTGGACTGCCATTTTGAAGCCTAGAGTTCGGCATTTTGGCCGTTTCCATCTTGGTTTTTGGCTGCCGCCATCTTGGTTTATTGCAACCAGAAGTGACACGAGAGGGTGGAGCAAAGAACAACCGAACGCTGAATGTTTAGCTGACAACAAAGGTTATAATTAACTTTCATAAACTGAAAGCACACTGTGAAAGGGTTAAAGTTGTAAGACGAACCACGGACAACTCCCAGACCGGACACCACTGTGGTAGTGACCTGTCAATCACAAGGTTGCCAAGCCCTAAAGCATACCCTACTTTATCGTCAAATTTATTTTAAATGGGAGCATAATTTACTAAATGAACCTCACCCTGTATTGAAGAAGACTTGAAACTAGAACATAAACTCATGTTTACTGAGGTAATAAATCAAGTGAGAAGTAGGGTCGTTTTCTCATAGACTTAATCTGACTTCTGTTTGTAACCAGAGGAGTCGCCCCCTGCTGGCTATTAGAAAGAAGGTAAGTTTAAGGCACTTCCACATTTGCTTCATTTTTCAGACCCGGAGGTTGCCCACTGCTTACAATAGAGCAGACAAACACTCTGTTCTATCCATTTTTGTACACTTTAGCTCTTGTATTTTTGGTTTTGGAAAGGCTAAAAGATAAGATACCACCAGCTTCTTATTAAAGTTTGGACTGGTCATGTGGATAAATGCAAGTCATGACAGTTTTTTGCTTTTTCATGTTTAATGAGTCTAATGTAAAAACTGCATTTACATGGGTGAGGTGTCATCACACCAAATCTTCAAATCAATTGAAATAATCAACCAATTGGAATGGACAAACAATCAATGAGGACAGAAATCCCCTTTAGCTGCCCTCCAGAAAATCAATGTTTTTAATTGTGCTGCGAGACACATAATTCTGGTGTTTTAATCAATCTTTTCAGCATTCAACGAAAAGCTCATCATGAAAGCCACTGAACCTCCTCAGACTGGAGGAGGATAACGCTGTGTCAGTAACAGATACGATTTTTTGCTCGCTAATAGAAGACATTAATTGCTCAGAGGATACTCTGATGTTAGAACAAAACGTTTATGTTGTAACCCACACATCGGGGAACTAATGAACATCTGAGCAGTTAAATGGAAAACATTATGTTTTTAATATAAGAAGGAAATTATTACAATACACTATTACACTCTGAAAATGGCAGCACAACTCTCTGATAAACTAACAATAAATGGTTTCGCCCCATAAAGATAAGCTATAAAAAGTCGATTTTTATTTCAAATTACTTCATTGAAAGTTTATCTACATAGAGGCTTTAGCATTTTAGAATAAAAACTGACTTTTTATTACAAATATTATCCTCACTGATTACCATATTACTCTTATAATTTCTTCTGGTTTGTATTTTCCAAGTAAAATTCATTAACACAATGCCACAATGCTGCAAGTAACAGTAAATTTCACACTCAAGAGAGCAATACCGTGTAATGTATTTACCATTTGATTTAAGAGTTGGTCCTAAATTAATGTAAAAGGTTATTTGTTAATTGCTGATTTGGGCTGACTGTTGCTGTTTTGTCCTTCATATTGACAGCTCAGAACCCAGGAGACAGCAGCAGCGGCCTTGGTGGTCCCCAGTGCTGCCTGTCTGTAATGAATTGGCGTCACTTAAGACTGAATGTTTCCAGTTGTCGAATACTGATAGATAGGTCAGGCCACAAGCCTGCGCATGTCGTTGGGGACTCTATGTGATTATCTGGTGGCAAGTTTCTAATTAAATGTTTAGGCATAGACAAACAACCTGTTTACTGCTTAGTTAAAGGAGTGCTTAACATTTCGGGGGATCCATTAGCAGAAATGGAAAATATTCATAACTATGTTTTCATTCGTGCATAACCACCTGAAAGTAACAATTTTTGTGGTTTCGTTAGCTCAGAATGAGCCCTTCATATTTACATAAGGAGCAGGTCCTCTTCAGGGAGTCCACCATGTTTCTCCGCCAAGTTTCTACAGTAGCCCAGAACGGACAAACCAAACACTGGCTCTGGAGAGAGCCTTTCACGTTTTTACGTTACCTGAAAGCCACCGTAGTTCTCTGACACGCTTGTGAAACTGCAGTAACATGAGCTGCAGAGTGCAAAACTGTGGTACCGCCAGCCACCGTCTGACTTCCGTTGCTCCTACAGTAGTGTTATTATGGTAATGACGTCACCATGGTTTTCAACACGGCGGCTCACGTTACCGCAGTCTTGCAAAGGGAGCGGTGAGCGGAGGGGTACTCAGTTGGTTGCAGTCTGCAACTACACCACTAGATGTTGCCAAATCCTACACACTGTACCTTTAATTCATTGCCTTAAGTGGGGGGTTGTGGGCACCAAGCACATACCATTGTCTCAGCTGCCACTCTTGGCCTGGCTGTTCAGAGACCCTGACTCCAGCATTGGCAGCAGGTACACAAGGACACAATAGAACATGTGGAAACACACACACACATACACACACACACACACACACACATTTCATAGGTATAGCTATGAACAGTGTATGAGACCCGTCTGCAGTATGAGATAATTCCTATTCCCAGACTGTATACAGCCAGCACCCAATAAGCTCCATAAATAAAATGGGAAGTTTTATATTTATGTTATATTAGAGATTGGCAGTGCAGGTATAGGCTTACATCTAGTTTTCTGACATCTTAATTGCTGGGAGTTATACACAGTGAGTAAACGCTGCCTGAGAAGCCTACTGGTAAGTCTGGTAAGTTAATGGAATGTAGGAAAGTTGATTTGTTTTGGTCACTGTTGATTTTATTTGACTCATATTAGTTCTGAATTGGGTCATTTTAGGCAGAAATGGGAGATAATTGGTAGAGTCTTCCTAATAATTTAACAATTACAGACTTTTGTAAATAATGCACAAATTCCGAAAACCGGAGATGACACGATAACAGATTTCTGGAGGTGAAGTAATATGGCTAGGGAAGAGAAGGAAACACATAATGAGAGGGAAAGCGATACTTCATGTGCAGCCACTTTTCTAGCACTAAGATTTTATGGATTCTTTTTAAGGCAAAGCTCACTGAGCAAGATTCCTGACATTTTTACCTCCTACATGTTAGACCACAGCCAGTCTCTTTCCACATGCAGGTTAAACTACAGACCAAAGGAGAGCAGACCTTATTTAGCTACAGTACAGAAGGAGCCTGGGTCCATTTCCGGCTTGAATATGTTTATTCAGTTCTGGAGACTGTTTGGCTGTAATCAGCTTGCATAAATCTCTTTGATGATAGCCACTAGAACATCTGCCGGAGCAATAAAAAAAATCCAGGGAGGCAATAAAATGTCTGGCTGAACATATGCTAATGGAAATGTGAGTTGTTCTGAAAAGTTTGTCCCAAAGTAATTGCCACAATGTGACTATGGTATTTATGAATTCATATAAGGATCATATTGAATGTCGCAAAGCTAATGTTTTTACCCCTGTTACTGCGGCGTGATGATCAGCCCAAAGTGTGATGAGGTTACCTACCTAGTTGAGGTTGCTGGAGTGCTGAGCCAGCTTTGTCCTTCCCCGAGTCTTTTTCCTCTCTCTCTGTCTTTACCTCTCCTCCAGTGCCTCTCATTTCTTTCACTGCAAACGCAAACACACACAAGTTCACAGTGCGCTGTACAAAGGATGATTGCACGCTCTTTACCTTTACCTGCAAAATCAGGGTTGAAAGGTACAGCGATTCATCAGAGGTGTGAGTGTGTGTGCGGATTAGTTTGTCTTACTTGAAAGCTATAATCAACTACTCAAGGCAAAAGTATAGTTACATTAACTTACTTTCGTTACTAAAACCAGCTCCATCAAAGGGATCACATATTCTGTATTTAACATATGTATAAATAGAAAACAGGACGAAAAAGCTAACCCCCAAATTGTAACGGAGCAATACTGTGATTAACTTTAATGTGATTACTGAATTTGAAATTGTAACCTCTTACACTTGAAACCAGGAGATCCACTGATATTCAACACATATAAGTTACTAAATATTACTCCAGGCTTGGCTATAAACTTGCAATTATTGATTTTTTTGGCCACTTGGGGCACAGGAACAAGTTGTGAAAAACAACATTGACATATCACCCGCTTTTAAGTTGATATGTTGAACTTGTTTGCAAACAGTTACAGAGCAACATTATCATTCATTTGGAGTCGTGTTTTTGGCCACCTGGTGAATGTGAGTCCATTATTCAATCTCTTTTAGCTCTGTTTTGGTCTCCACCAAACTGGTCTCTTTACTGAGGGAAATATCTGGCTCTTCAGCTAATTCTCCAAAATTATGAGTTTGTTGAGAGTGAAACAAAAACAGTAAAGTTGAAGGCCGGACAGCCTTAAGAATGAGCTAAAACTCACTATAGGACACCGTTGATAGGAATTGAGGTGGCTAACCAAAATAGGACAAATGAGATTCCAGCTAACTTTGAAGCTGGTTTGCTATAGTTCATCACTGATAAGCTACATTCAGGGAATCATCCATCTGTTTCTGAGTAATGCTGAAAGCATGAGACTGGAACAATGCTGCCATTTTTTGGAGTAGCCTACTGAAAAAAGTAATCACATTACTGTAAGGTGTTACTAAGTATTGCGTTACCCAACACTGATCCTTATCAGGATGGCCTAAACAAAGAAACCTTCAGTGTACTTCAGTGTTTGTGTTTTTGTGAAGGAATTGCCATCTCATGGTGACACCCTGCAATTGGATGAATAGGTGTGTTTACAGTGGAATCTTGATACGCCCTGTCAGGAAACAGGAGGGCGGAGAGACTCCTAGCGGCTGGAAGTTGGCTGGGAACTGGCTGGCAACCGGCAGGCAGTTGGCTGGGAGGGGAAATTCTGTGTGGCTGCATCTGTATGTGGGTGTGTGTTTTATACGATTGAACCCAAACTGAAGGCCATGCTCGTTACCTAAGAACCTATGATAAGAAAATGGCATTTCCTCGCATTTCTTTTTCTGTTTGTTAAAGAAAATAAACCTCATGTGACAACAGTTTAATAACTAGGACAAGATAAGTCAAACCTTATGACACTGTCTAATCTAAGGCTCCATGAAATGTCTCCCTGCTTGCCTCAGTGTGTCCTCACAAAACAGCAATTAAAGCAACATCACGTTACGAATATGACTTATGGGTCAATGCTGGAGACGTCTGTGCAAACAACTGTGCATCTCAGTCTTGGATCTTTACTTGTGTCTAATTAAGTCCAAACAGTTTGTCAGATTCCTACATTTGCCAGAGTCTACTGGCACAACATGAGGCAACCACAGATGGGCTCTGTTGTGATTGAAGAAGAGCTGTAGTAATACAGAGAAAAGACAGATTTGTTATTTTTGGAGAAGGTTGAGAGGGTATGCATTTAGATCGATTTTACAACTGAGGAAGCTGTTCCCAAATCGCCAAGTCCCTCTTGTCATGTGTCAGGCCCAGTTAATTGTGTGAGAGTGGTGTGGATGGGTGTCTGTGACTGGATAATTGATCCATTTTGTGGGTGTGAAAGCCACCCGCTGAGCAGGGCGAAGATACGGCTTCAGAAAGCATACACAATGCTGTAATCTCCCCCCTCTGCTAGCCACGGCGTAGCTGTGGAATTTCTGCCGTGTAGCAGCAGAAGCCCTGCTGAGGGCTGAGGAACAATTTGGATGCCTTGCTTTCAATTTCAGCCTGAACTCTCTCAAGGGAACTGCCAATGCGTCTTCGTACAAGACATCTGGAAAAGAATAAAAATAAATAAGAAAAACCTTTTCCGCAGTTACCTAATCCAGAACAAGTCATGGAAATGCGAAGGCGTCGTGCAAATTGTGGCTCCGTCTTGTGTGAATTATTAATTCGCTTTGTCTTTCACAAACACAATGCAATCACCTCCCGCGACACGGAGGCCGCCTCTGAATGTGTGCAGTATTTTTTTTTTGCTGAAATTTATTTTCTAAATTTCAGCTGGGCGTTCATCAAAGAGCGTAGCAGCGTTGTGTCAGTGTGCCCTGGCTCAAACAGGATATTTTGCTTCCATGCGTTTAATGTCTCTGCCACAGCAAGCTCCCACAGTGGAGAGTTCTAGAGAGAGAGTGTGTGTGTGTGTTTATATTTCTGTGTGTGTGTGTGTGTGTGTGAGAGACAGCAACAGAAACAAAAGTACCGAGTGGGAGTGTGCAGCTTTCGCGCTCGGGCTTGTGTGTGAATGAAAAATATGTCAGGAGAGAAAGACAGGGGGGCAGATAAATAATTGTGTGTGTGTGCACATGTGGCTGTGTTTTGCTGGAGAGCTGCAGACAGCGGTGTAATAGATGGTTGATTAGGGAGGCAGGAGGGGAGACTTTGGATTACTCACTGACACTCGCTGACTGACAGTGTGCTAGGCAGCATCCCAGCTCCATGTCCTGGTGCCAGCTTCGGAGGAGTAACAGAATGAGAACCTCATGTACCGAAAACCAAAAATTACCCATTTGATCTGCCAATTGACACTACAATTTTCTCTGGGGATGTTCCTCTCTTGTACATTTCAGTAATTTTAGCTCAGTGAGCCATAAATCTGCCTTATCTGTAGGGAGATCTCTTGTGTTATGCAGATATCTCCACAGGTGCACACAAACCTGACTGTTTATGCCATTAAATTATAATTTTTTTTTCCCTATTCTTGTTTACAGGCTGCGGTTATATTTTATCTGTTGTGGCATATGTGCTGTGTGCCAACCTACGCACCACCGTCTCAAATTCCCACTAACACGCTGATTTGCTCCAGGGGATTCTCAGATTGATTCAAACTTATCCGGCATGGGAGTTGTGTGTTTTAGTGACTTGTGTGTGTGTGTGTGTGAGTACAGTACGTGTGTGCACACATGCATATTTGAGCCCATTCCTCTGCATGCCGGTCTCAAGGCCACATCATTAGAGTAAGAGGGCTGTAATTAGTGAGTCCATGCATATTAAACAGCACCCCGCATCTCCAGACCCGGCAGCCTTGAAAAGCTGCACTCTGCTGTCACTCGCAGCCAATAAGCCACTGTTTATGTCCAGAAGGTTGCACATATTACCAACGGAGCACTGGGGGTGATTCGCTACCAAAATCAGTAGTCAGGGATTCTTCCTTTAGCCCTTCACCTCTTATTGTTATATCTCATTATAAATAAAAAAGAGCAAAAGGGAAAAAAAAGTCCTCTGATAGCTCATGTTAAAACCTATTTTCCAACCTATTTTCCTTGAAACCTATTTTCCAAGATACAAGAAAAGCAGAGCCCCTACCCCCCCGCGCCCCATCACCGATATTATAACCCTAAAAATACATTTTAAATCCTTGAACAAAATCCTCAATTTGAATAAATCGATTCAGTATATTAATCAACGTTTTGACAGATTCATGCAGATACATAATGATATTTTTTTAACTTAATTAATTTACAATAATAGCATTAGAGCCTAAATATATATTTTTCTCTTTTGTGGTTAAATAAATGTAATTTATGGTGTTATTAGATTGCTGCTAGACCACCCCGTTAATACAGGTGCATGCCTCTTGGTGTGCGTGAAGCGGGAAAGCAAAAAAATATATCTTTTTAAATAGTTTTAT
Source organism: Sebastiscus albofasciatus (assembly GCA_916701655.1). NCBI lineage: Eukaryota > Metazoa > Chordata > Actinopteri > Perciformes > Sebastidae > Sebastiscus > Sebastiscus albofasciatus. Next base: position 104,640 of record CAKAOI010046338.1, read on the forward strand.
ATACAGATTGTTGTGGAATTTATCCAGTAAGTGTGTTATTATAGGGCTGAATGGTGGTGGAGTTTCTGTGTGGAGTTTGCCTGTTCTCCTCGTGTCTCCGAGAGCAAAGTCTCCCATGCAGGTTAGGTTAATTGTTGACTCTAAATTGCCCATAGGTGTGAATGTGAGCGTGGATGGTTGTCTGTCTCTATGTGTTAGCCCTGTGATAGTCTGGCGACCTGTCCAGGATGTACTTTGCCTTCGCTCAATGTCAGCTGTGATCGACTCTAGGCCCCCTGCGACCCTGAATAGGATAAGCAGTTACAGATAATGAATAAAGGTGTTATTCTGATTTTATTTCTACATGAGCAAATCTAATTTTCACAACCTCAAAGCAGACAAATCCTGGCACACCCCATGTGGTGTGCCCTTAAGGGTCGTACTGTAAAGGACAGAGGTTGTCATATCCCGTACAGATTGTAAAGTCCCCTGAGGCAAGTTTGTGATTCGTGATTTTCGGCTATACGAATAAAACTGACTCGACTTAAATCTTTGGCGCCCAGACCCCAGGTTGGGAACCTGTGACTTATAGAGAACTGTGCGAGTGAAAGCAGAGACTGCAGAAACAGCAATCAGAAGGTGCTGTCAGTGTGTCAAGTCATAGCAGAGGTGCATCAGTCTGTGCTCTGTTTTCTGTCTCCAGCTGCACTCAACAGAACGGAGAGGAAATGAAGAGGCTCCACTTTTGTCTTGATGTGTTTCAAATAACAAGGTGACACACTGGCGTCCATTTAAAAGCTGATGGCTAGGAGACAACGGATAAAATAAATAAAAATGCTTGTGCACTATAGTTATGGCCATGTGGGAGACAAATTAAAGCTGGGATTGAGCTGTCGAGTGCTTGCTCTTTCAGACATTCATGTTCGAGTGTCCCCATCCACATTTCCTTCCCATGTTTATCACCTCCGCAGACCTTCGTGTTGAGCGAAACAGCCACACAATCAAACTCAAATTATTGGGGCCAAAGGATCTGGAGTTGGGGGCTACTTGTAATTTACAAGCACAATGGGACATATAACATGTGCATGCACGCACATACTAGCCACTTGGGCTTATTTCATACATATAAAACGACACATATACAACACCAAAGAGTGGCAACAGTACAGCAGCTACATGGCTATACGACAGATATTTAGGACTTCACAGCATTCATTTCTTGTGCAGTGGTATCTTTCTGTGTGCAAGGTCTTACCATTTCCACTACAGTTCTGCTTCATTGTCCCTTCAGCATGTGTCATTTACTGCATAAGTTATCATTTTATTATAGATACAACTATATTAGAGGTTTTCACAGATGTCATATTTGCAATTATATCTGTTGAGACAGAAAAAAAGTTATTTGTGTTTGTTGTCATTGACTGCTATATTGATGTATTTAAGCCATCATACAAGCACATGGTACAAAAAAAAAGCATTAATTAGCATCAGTTTGACGACAGCTATTGGCTACTACACAGCTCCGTTTTAAAGAGAGATTAAATACACATAATCCTCTACACCATGTCTGCTTATTGTATTGTCTTCTAGGTTTTATTTTACCATCAACGTGAAGGCAATGACATCTCACAAGTAAATGAATGCACCAGAAAGCTCAACAGCGTTGCCACATATTGATAAAACAACACTGACTAAAGTAAAATAATATTTACTCTAATGTGTTATTGTGACTCAGCTAAGTTTCAAGTATCAGCAATTTCATTTTCATAATACTGCACTAAAATTAATGGAAACCAGTGGCCTCCTGGAGCAGGAAATACACATCAAATAAGTGTTTTTTTTGGTAATATAAAGGATAAGTGATCTGCAGGGTAAAACATTTAAACTGGTTATGTAGGCAAAGTTAATTTCAGTGAACTATTGTATCATTTGGAAAGAACAATGCCTCCTCCGGACTATAATTAATAAGGAGCAAATAATCTGCATAAAGGACATTATGTGTGTGCTGAACAAGTTGCCTTGGTTTTTGAATAACCTGCCTGTAAAGGCGCTGTATTGTCTATTGCTGCAGTACTTAGTCACGTCAAGTTAATGGGTGAACTACAGTAAGGTGGAGGGGACCCAGGTTCGAGACCGGTGTTTTGTTTTGTAAGTTACGCTAGTGACTTGTTTTCCATACTTAGTTTACATACTCATTTTAAGCCCAACCATGACGCTTTTCCTAAACCTAACTTAGTGGTTTTGTTGCCTAAACCTAAGTGGGTGGTTTTGTTGGCCCCTGCTGGTACCGCACCTTCATACACACATGTACTATTCACGCCTCGGCGAGACAAAACATATTCTCATCCCAACTTGTCACATACTCAACATTTGTCAGACCCCTTGGTGTCACTTTTGAGTCGCAGTAAACACGTACTTAACATTGTTATTTAAACAAAAACACTTGCTTAAGTTTAGGCAACAAAACCACTTGGTTAGGTTTAGGAAA